>JAANYP010000009.1:0-229419 GCA_020465985.1 Centrapalus pauciflorus
TCCTAATATATATACATCGTGTCTCGTATTATATATATATATATATATATATATATATATATATATATATATATATATATATATATATATATATATATATAGGTTCGGGATCCATGGAAAACCATATTTGATTGGAATACTGGAAAACCAAGGTGTTTGGTTATAAAACTTGCTTGATTGGATTTTAACACTAAAGGGTATTTTAGTCAACAAGTATTTTTTAATATTAATTGAAATTAAATAATTTAGGAAATCCCTAATTTATTGGGATTCCTGGTACGTTCAAGACTTGCTTATTCAATATGGATGAACATCAATGGTGGAGAAGATCATCCCAAATCACGAATTGGAAAAAATACGTGCTTCAATCAGCAAAGATTTCTGGTACCCTAACCATTGCACAATCATCATCGGTATTTATTCTGAAATCGAATTTCTTGTATCTTGAAGAATCCTCATTTGCATATTTACTGTCGATGGAGGTCTTAGATGATGAACCAGGTATACCTGAAATCCCTAAATATGGTTTGTGGTCGTTTGTGTTGAAGTCGAAATCTTCATGGTTTCAAGATGTGCAGTCGTTATACATGTTTTCGAATGTTCATGGGGTTCAACGACGATGATGTGCAGTCGAAATGGTAACCATTTTATATGGAAAGGTTGTTCAATGACAATGCTGATTGATTCATGAAAGAATACTCTTTTATAATTTTTTTTTTCATCGATGAACATGTCTTTTTCTCATGATCATTCGAAAATGCTTCCATTTGATCCATACGATTTCTTATTCTCGGAATTTAATCTCATTAATTATCACATTGAACAACACAAATTTGAACATGTGCGATGCTTAATGTGTCACTGAACATGTGCTATTGCATATGTTCAGTCGTAACCATTGATCAGTTTCTGTAACGATGTCTTCATATCACCTTCTTACTTTATTACTGACCATGTTCTTTTACTATGTCTGCATTTGATGATGCTTCAATATGATCCATAATATGTGTGTTTGACATGTTCACCATATACTTCACTGCACATATCGTCAATACAACAATTGAACATGTTCTGCAGTGAAACATATTCATACTGGCAATGCCCCACTTGCTCTGCTTAATACACTTGATTTGTGCGCTAGAACGCTAAGACAAAAACACACTGCACAGGTTCATCCAACATTTTTAACATCTCTGATACCTTTGGACTTCACAAGTTCTTGTACACATGTCACATTAAAAAGTTAATGTTCAACATCACACATGAACACTGACGATTAATAACTATGAACATCGTCAATACTAGGTGTCAGATCATTATGTTTCTCATTTCAAAAATTTATTTAAATCAATGAAATACATCATGCTGTAATTTATCATTGTAGCAAATGAAGATAGAACAACCAATGCGAACGAGACGCTTTTAGATGTAAACCACCAGGCTGACGACACAAGTGCGATTACGGGTTCAAGCATTCCGTTTATCCTTATCCTAAAACTTTTTAACCAATCTAAAATATCACGCTGTAATTTATTATTGTAGCAAATGAAGATACAACAACCAATGTGAACGAGACGCATTTAGATGTAAACCACCAGGCTGACGACACAAGTGAGATTACGGGTTCAAGCATTCCATTTTTCCTTTTCCCAATACTTTTTAATCAATCTAAAATATCATGTTGTAAGTTATCCTTGTAGCAAATGAAGATAGAACAACCACTGTGAACGAGGCGCATTTAGATGTAAACCAACAGGTTGACGACACAAGTGAGAAAGGCAAGCATTTTCTATTACTAAGCACTATATACCAGGTAAAGCAACTCACGCGTTTAAAAAACAGGTGAAGGAGATGTAAATCGATACGAAATGGACATCATCTCGAGGGAATTTAAATCTCCAGGAGGAAGGGTCTATTGGATTCCAATAACACAAAATGTGGAGGTGCCTATGCAGGGACGGGTCTACGACAGTCTGGAACAAGGTATTAATGTGTACGAGCAGTATGCAAACAATGCAGGTTTCATGACACGTAGGATGACTGAGAAAAAAGCACGGGATGGAACTACAACGCTCAAGATGGTAGTATGTAGTCGTGCAGGTAGGTCGTATACGGGATCATACGCTTCGGATGAAGGGAAATCAAGAGCAAACAAACGTAGCAGGCCATCGGGTAGAATTGAATGTTGTGCAGAGATTATATTTAAGTATGTGCATGGCGGGAGGTATGAGGTGGTAAAGTTTGTAGAGGAGCACAACCACGAAATGGTGTCCAGAGAAGACAGATATCTAATGAAGACGAATAGAAAGTTAGACTATGGGCAAAAATGTTTTATTTATGATGTGTCAAATATCAACATAGGCGCAGTTAACTGTCACAAAATACTCACACAAGTATCAGGTGGGTATGACAAAGTTGGAGCAACTAGAACAGATTTTAAGAACTTTGCACGTGATATAAAGTGTTTCATAGGTGAGAATGACGCACAGATCGTGGTTGACAAAATGGAGAGTGCTAAAAAAGCCGGATCAGTATATAGTTTTGAATATACATGTGCACCAGACAGGTCACTATTAGGTATGTTCTGGGCGGATGAAACAGGGAAGAACAATTACGATGCATTTGGGGACATCGTGTCGTTTGATGCAACATACCGTACTAACATGTAAACTTCTTTAATACATATATATTTACATCACTTTATTATGCGCTTGATATTGATGGCAATTTCAATATGCAGGTATAACATGGTTTTTGTCCCATTCATTGGAATAAACAACCATAAAAGGTGTGTTACGTTCGGTGCTGGACTGTTAGCAAACGAAGAGATTGTTACTTACGCATGGCTATTAAATGCATTTATAAAGACGTTTGGTCGAGAACCTATAGTTATAGTTACGGACCAGGACCCATCTATGAAGAAAGCAATAGAACAAGTATTCAAATCTGCGAGACATCGACTATGCATGTGGCATATTACACAAAAAATACCCATAAAGGTTAATCAAATTCCTTACATATTTAATCGATTAAACCACCTATAATCCTGTCCATTGTGATAATGTTGTACTTGTTTATTGTTCATTAGCTTGGATATGCGTTGAGCAACGACACTGAATTCAAGATTCGGTTTAATAGTATTGTCTGGACGAACCTCCCAGATGTATCAGAGTTTGAAAGGAAATGGAAAAGTATGATAAAAGACTATGGGTTAGAAGGGGATAGATGGCTAACGCACATGTTCAACATCAGAGACACGTGGATCCCCTCGTTTTTCAATGATGTAACCCTAGCTGGACTCATGCGTACAACATCTATGTCGGAAAGTGAAAACAACTTCTTTGGACATTTTGCAAGTGGCAAGTCGATGTTGGTTGAGTTTATGACTAGGTATGATTCTGCGATGTACAAACAACGTGACAATCAACCTCAGATGGAATTCGACTCAAAAGCAAAAAGTTCAGCACTGAAAACACCACTATTATGTGAGAAAAAAGCTTTGGAGGTTTACACAAATGAAATTTTTAAGATTGTGCAAGAAGAGATAGTTGCATCATCATTTACTTGTTCTTCCACAAGCATCGTGGACGAAGGAAACACTAAGGTGTGTATGGTACAAGACACAAGCAACGCTGGTACACACAAGGTAAATTAAATATAACCATATCATTCTTATGGAAGTAAATCGACAATGTATAAATCAACTTTTACGATGATCCACTATTTGCAGGTATTGTTCACAACATCGACCAGCGAATTACTATGTACGTGTAAATTGTTCGAGCGTATTGGAATCCTTTGTCGACATATTTACTATGTGTTGAAAGCATGCGGCATTTCTAACGTACCAGATATGTACATCTTGTCACGGTGGACAAAGAACGCATTCCATTTCCCGTTGGCAAAAATGGACCAGATTTTTGTGCGGCGAAATGCATCGGAGCAAATCATGATGAGGTTGTCACTTTCAATTCGATCTTTGTTGCTACGACTAGGTAACGAACCAGAAAAACTACAACTGCTTAGCAACACGTGGGACGAGGTACTTCAAAAATTCGAAACTAGTTCCGACACACCCCGCTTAGGCAATGAACAGATGATCGAGTCAATCATAGGCAGTAAGAAACCTTCGGAGCTAAATGTACATGTACCAGGAGAAATACGGAACAAAGGATGTGGAAAAAACAAAAGGCTTGTCGGAGAGCGAGAGAAAGCAATAAAAAATGCATCAAAACCAAAGAGAACATGCAAGGTGTGTAACGAGCAGTCATACCACGATGCTAGGAATTGCCCCCAAAAAAAAAATATGTAACACAAATATGGGTTTTTGGTACAATAACAAAATGTTGGTCTTACTGGTGATATGCAATAGTTTTGATTATGAAATGTACATCATAGAATTATATATGTTTGTTCAACAAAACTTCATGAATACATAATTTATGGAAGGTGTATATATTAATTAACCGTTAATTTATTTGAACTCAATTTGGTTATGTTTATCTATGGAACTTAATTGCAATGAACATCCACAAAACGACTAACGACAATTTTCTCGTTCTAACTCTTCAACATTCATGCCAAGCGCTACTAAAATGTTTAACCCGATTAAACACATGTGCAGTATCCATAATATTATTTATTTCAGTTTGTTTACGATCAGCATCAAATACTTTGCACCAAAAAATTATTTTGCTTTCCTCTGTACTTCTGCGGAAAAATTTGACAGATGCACTTGTTAGGTACAACTACAGTATATGTATGAGGCACTTGTGCAGTAACTGCACATGTATATTTTACAATCAAAGAATTTCAAATTGCCTGGCCGGTGTCAACATTATATTTTATTATGTTTTACATTGGTTGAACTTGTGCGACAGAAGTATTGCTGCTGCACTTGTAACATAGAACATAAATAGCTTAATACTGCACTTGTGCAGTGACCGACTGTTAAGTGGGTTTTCTTATTGCACATGTTAAAATCAAAACCATTTTACGCTTATTCAACATAATTGTGTAACAATATAATCTGCTTGATTGTAACAAAAAAACATAAGAAACAATTTCAGAATCACACACAACTAACCATTAAACCATAATAAATAATCGCAAAACAAGAGATTTATCCGAAACATCCAATCAATACACATGAAAAAAACACAACTGTATCGTAAAGTTTAAACAAAACACTATAAAACCAAACTTATATCATTACTAGTTCACTACTTTCTGCCCATCAATTTCCTGTTAGTCTCCATTCTTTCATACTTGTTAATTTCAGCAGCTCTTTTAATACATTCCTTATTCCTCGTCTTCATCATATCATAGTCAGTGAACTCGTCCAACACATCTCTCTTCATCAAGTTCATACCATGCAGAAGGATCTTAGAGAGGTACATCACACGCAAGTCATTCAATTGCTTACTCTGTCGCACGCCTTCCGAATACAAACCTGTGTGCCACTCCCTGATGGATGTACCTTTGTATGTCTCCAAATGGCGCATCATAAAAACCAATGAATCCCTGTCATTTGAACTTGTCATCCAAGATGGCTGTAGTAAGGACGCTTCAATGTTTTTAAAAATATTAGCCTTTGGATGCTCCCAATCATGGAGATATCGTGCAAACATCAATTGCTGAAATTTATTAGAAATGTAGCTCGTGCTTAGTAAATGTACAAACCAAATGCACACTAATAAAATAAAATAATGTACTAGAATAAGGTACATTATACTTACTAGCAAGTGTGGGATACCACGATAATGCACCGAAACAGGTGAGGATGACCTGTTATGGTCAAGTATCTGATAAGACCTTCCTTTCAAATTAAAGCAACAAACGAAAGCGAGACCGTTGGTAATTATAGGAAAAAACACCTACCATATCGATAAGTAATAGTGTTAATGTACTTTTAACAAGTGCAACACATAAAGCTATAATAAAAAAACAAAAAACTACTACCATGTCCACTGTTTTCATATCCCATATATCAATGTGACGCTTCAGACAATCCTGCATGTTTTCTGTGAATTCTTGGTATGCCTGCTCCATGGTTATGCTGCCTTTCAGTAGACCAGGAGGCTGATTGTTTAAAAAATATAAACTCAGATATGACCACAGTAACAGTGATTCAGAATTCAAATACAAACTCAGATATGAGCAGAAATTTATAATTCGATACGTTTCCACTTACAATGATGTGAGCATCAAGAAATAGACGGAAAGGTGAATTAGGGCTCCGATATTCTTCATCCTTGTTCAGAACGACCGTCCAAACACCAACAACAGATGGATCAACATTGCATCCAGGCATCAAACTCTCAAAGGTTACCCTTTGGAACTTGTTAGCTCCGCCATCGTCAAACAAAAAACTTCTGTACAATATTATAAAGTATATAAAATCAAATAATGTAATTTGTTTTATATGTTCAAAAGATGAATATTAGGTAGTGTTTGTTTATCGTCAGTGGTTTCTTACGATGGTTTCTTCCTCAACGCAAAAATAGTATCTGCCATCTTTTGATCAGCGATTGAAGGCCCGTGCGATATATTAACGGCACGCGCAATGTACGGAGACTTTAGTGCAGGCGCAACAGTCTTTGCTCTCTGGGTACGAGTAGCAACTTGTTGTTTTGCAACGGGTGGGGTAACAAAATCACTATTCTGCACATTTGGCAGCAGAAATCTAACTTCCTTCCCTTTCTTTTGCGCTCCAACAACTATTTAAATTATAAACTCAGTTATATTTTGCTGTTACTATTTAAAAAATAAAAAATACATTAAAACAAAAAGAAGATGGATACAAACTTAACTCACCAGATGATTGTTTCGGTGACTTAGATGAACATTCGCCTGATGTATGTACCTTTTTCCCGCTTGCATTTGCTGAATAGAATAATTAAATACCAATGTTGAACTTTTGGAAAAACATTAAAATAGTATGCTATCTTATTTATTAAAAAATATAAACGTGGACATGTACAAACAAGAAGTTCAAATTACTTTTTTAATGTAAGTTGAATCTGTTAATCAGATGTATAATTAACACAATCAGAGTCTCGACCTACAACTCAGTGAGGTATCAAATTTTTCTTTAACCTAAACGGGTTTGATGAAATCTACCATCATTCCTTTGGCTAAAATGCAACCACATCTTATAGTGCACATGTTATACAAATGAAAAACATACAATGGTAAAAACAAATAAATTTTAAGAACCGCACCTGCTAATGGTGTGCTGTAAGCTCTTTCATCTCTGACAACTATTTGATCAGCATGTTCCTGATTAATTAACCCTGTATCACCCATGTATATATATATATATATATAGGGTCAAAACCCCTTTTCAAGACAATAATATTGATAATTAAGTATATACCCAACTAATATATCATGTGTGAAACATATAACGTACTGATGCGATACCTTCGGAATGAACAACAATCTCCTGAGAAAGACCAAGTGAAAATGTAGGCATGTCACCATCAGATCTTTTCACAGACGTAGATCCGCCACAGGTGACTTTCTCCGCCGACTCCCTTTCTGCTGTGATACAAGTATTGTTCACCTCCTCACGTATACCGGGTCTTGCAAGCCATTGTGTTAATGTTTCATGTTCTGGTGTAACATCATGTTTCGGAAACTCCCCGGCCGTCATTACATCTGGTGTATCTTGAGGGCCATTCAGTGGTGTTGGAACAGAACGAGTATTGGCCTCATGGTTCTTACTTTCAGTCCCAGTTGTGCATCTTGCAAAAAAACTACTTATAACGCCTCTCCTGTGAATGATATCTTCATTTTCTGGAAAAGCCTTAACGGCCTCTTCAATAAGCTGGTCACCTAAGTCTCTTGCACCGGTTAATGTAGCAATGCATTCATCCATAAGCTCAATATAGTACTGCATTGAAAAGATGTTGTCTATTCAATAATATGGGAAATTAACATATTCTAAGACATTGATTTTGGTGTCTTTCTAGATTAATTACCTCTGGATTCCTTCTGATCTCTTCAGACGTCCCTTGTTCTCGTTCAGCTCCATCACTTGATTCACTAACATTTTCATTATCGTTAGATTCAGACCCGCCTTCTGAAAAATAAAAAAAATTAGAAGATATTGTTAGACATATATATGGAACACATACTATTGAACCCTTGTTCGGTTTAAATTATAAATGTTTTGACATACCATCAAGTGCATCCATCCTTTGTTCCACGAGTTCTATCCCTTCAATTGCACACAAACCAAAACCACCGTTTGCAATCTCATGCATCTCACGATCACGAATATTCTTGGTATCCCAACATTTAAAGATCCCAGTTGTTTTATCGACAGGAAGTGTGTCACATCGTGTGAAATGCATATAAAAAAGCTGCAAACATTAAAGGGACGTTATATGATATCATAGTTAAATGTAGACCCAAAAAGAATGATCATGTTCATACCGTTAAAATAAGCATGGGCCCAGCATAACTACAAACATCAGCATCCCTGGCCCACTCCCTTTTTGATGCCTTCAACGAATCAATGAAGTATGAGCACCAGTCCATGTGATGTATAGCACGCGTGTCTTTCAGGTTTGGCAGAATAAGCTGGTTTACACCACCGTTCTTTGTACAACCAGCAAAGACCGATGTCATAAGAACCAAAAAATTTAACTTAAAATTCCGTCCAGAACTTGTATTGCCCTTGAGAATTGTTAACACATCTTTCGAGTTGAATTTCCCTGCTGTCCGACCAAACTGGCTTCTCCATTCCACTGTAACTGGATCATTTTTGTTGCTGATTTTCGGAGTAACAATAGGAATACTGCCCATTGGGAACCCCGTGAGATGGCCAAGGGACTCACGTGTAATGGGTATCTTAGCAGTCATAGTTTGAATGACACATTCATTATCATCGAACTGATCAAGAACCCAATAAGCTAACCTTCCAGGTATCTCCTTGATGTTTAGTGATAGGATACTCTCGAAACCCATCTTTTTGACAACTTCTTGTTGGGCAGGTTCCAATGCTTTGATTGTCGCAGTCAATGATACTGGAGAACTCCTGATGGCAACTGTTCGGTACAATATATTTGGTCTTTCGATTGTAACATCATTCTTCACACTTCGTTGCCTCTTCACTTCGTTAACATTAGGACTAACACTTTTCTCTCTCTTTCTGTTTGTTTGTTCAGTGTTCGCTTTTGTATGGCAGACGCCATGAGTATCAGATCTAACTACCGGTGGTTCTGTTACATATGACAACATATTTCTTAGTATCATTAATTAAAGTGTAAACTTATAACTCATAATATATAAGCAAAAAAAATTAATACCTGCGTTATATTCAGTGCTTAGATCTTTAGGAACAACATTTAGAACATCCACACGCCCTTTCACTCGTGAATGTAATCGTTCTTCTATCATACGGGTTGAACAATTTAATAACAATTGTATTTAGGTGTTAAAGGTGAAAATGTATACCAATTGAGCACAATGAACAAATACGTTATTTTAAAAAAAAATCAAGTTTCGTAGTATATTAACATGCATGATGAAAAAATTCTTAATATATGTACCTGGTGTTTCCATAACAACAGTATCGCTCAATTGAGCATCTTCCTCGTCTCCTGATAGAGTAATTACCTCGTCGATTGTATTGTGAAACCGAAACTTGTTTCTTGGTCGTGTTTGAACCATCTGTTATAATTGCCAATAAATTTATTAAATACAAACCACAAACAAATAAATAGAAATTATATTTATATTTAGATGCGATTCACAAAGAATTCAATAATTTTGTATATACTTTTTAATGATAATGTTATGTAAATCTGGACTGCCGGATATAAGCTGCACAAGTTCAAAAGTGAAGGGATTGAACATTGAAGCATGTTAATCAACATGGGCCAAACGATCCAATATCAGTCAAGTTTCTTAACACCAAGATGTAACAATAGAACATGTTCATGCAAATCCAGTATATCACACGTTTTAAAATCTTCAACAATTAAATACACATAAAAATGCATACATTGCACAACTGCACTGCTATATATACCATTTTGTTGAACATGTTGAAAAAGCATAAAACACATACTGAAACACGTGTTCAAAATCACACGCTCTTAAACTTTAAATATAAGATTTAATATAACGGAACAAAAAACAACATTTCTTAAACGCAGACTGTCAATTGAATAGTTATACATATTCAATTTTGGTATAAGTTTGATCTGCACAAATGAATATATTTTACCCAACATATAGCAACTGAACAAGTTCGTGCAAGTCAATAGAATTACGTTTTTGAACATGTAGAGGGGGTATCGGCAAATAAGATTAAAATTTGTCTGACAACAATAATAAACCAAGTTACCCAACAATTGGAACACCACCTCATGTAAATTGAACAGAATGATCTGACACTTGCAAAAAACATGTTAACTAACATAAACCCGAAGCACAACTTCATACAAGTTCATAACATCACACGTTGAAACGATTTCAATCATAAAAATACACAGAAAAAATTTTTAATAACAGTAAATCTTATTGATAGTCAATAATCAAAAGACACATTGGAACGACTTCACACTGAACATGTTCAAATGGGTTTATCGAATTGAACATGTTACACAACCTAAAACAAAATACCGAATACACATAGTGAACAAGGTATTTGAACAAATTTAAATTTAGTGTTAACGAACATGAACGCTAAACCGGAAATAAGACCACATTTATGTACACCTTCTGAAAAAAATCATTAATGCAATTCTGAATCAATCAGTTGAACATGTTCACTAGATAATTTAAAAGACAACGAAACTCCCAAATCGTAAACCCTAATTCCCAAAATCAGACAACAACGATAACAAACTCTGTTGCACACTGAACATGTTCAAACGAATGCCCATATTGAACATGTTATATAAAATTAACTCTACTATAAAAACATTCATGTAATCGAATGTTTCCGAGATTAGCATATTGAGCAAGTTAAACAAGCAAAAACCCTAGATACCGAAATAAGACAACACGGTAATGCAATCGAACAGAATCAATTTGCACAAGTTCAAAAAGACGTCAATTTCATTAACTACACACCAACTAAAAAATGTAATAATAAATGGATTCATGATAGAAGAAGACGTAATCGATTGAAGTGATGTAATCGAACAACAAAGAATGTTACTGATTGTCGAACATGTTCAATACTAACCGATGATGTGCAGTAATGGTGATGGAGAAGAACAAAAAATGGGAGCTTCTTTCACGAATTCTCCTTCGATATTTCTCCTCCGTCGTTCAATCGCTCAACCAGTTTGAGTATATGATGGGGGATTGGCGATGGTTTCACGTTCAGTAACCGTAGGAGAGAATAATCAGGGGATTAGAATCTTCTAATTAAATGAGATAAATTTATACCCATAATACCCTTGATTGTAGTTTACCAAACATAAATTAATCATTTTTTTCCTTTTCTTTAATATACCAAATTAATGAAAATGATTGGTTGAGAATTGTTTTCCAGTATTCCAATCAAATATGGTTTTCCATGGATCCCGACCCTATAT
Source organism: Centrapalus pauciflorus (assembly GCA_020465985.1). Taxonomy (NCBI): domain Eukaryota; kingdom Viridiplantae; phylum Streptophyta; class Magnoliopsida; order Asterales; family Asteraceae; genus Centrapalus; species Centrapalus pauciflorus. The sequence continues at coordinate 11,562 of JAANYP010000009.1, forward strand.
ATATATATATATATATATATATATATATATATATATATATATATATATATATATATATATATATATATATATATATATATGTATATATTGTTAGACATTTAATTTCGATCATATGGAGTTATTTTGTAATAATTATTTACTTAGTATTTAGTTTTGTATTTAGTTTCCTTGTAATTTATTTACTTAAGTCTAGGGGCTATTTATGTCAATGCTTCAAAGTTAATTAAATGAAGCTATAATAGCTCCTAGGGTTTACTTTTGTATCACATTGTTGAAAAGAATTGAATAGAGCAGCCGCCATTTGCATATTTACTCTCAACATTCTTATTGTCTTTTCTTCATCATTTCTCAATTATTGATCTTTGTTCTTCTTGGGATTTGATAAAGCATATAAAGGTGCTGATAGTATTACGAGATTACATATTTACATTTGGTATCAGAGCTTCAAAGGTGGATTTCAACTTGCATTTTACGGATTCTGCTGGGTTTTTCTTCTTGTTCTTCGAGTTCTTCAACCTCTCCATCGGTTAGATCTTCTTTTTCTCCGTTTTTCTGCGTTTTTTGTGTTATTATAGTCTTATAATCATCACAATATCATCCTATATTGATTTCGAACTCACTAAGTTCCATCTTTCCATCCAAATCATCAAGAAGCGGGTATTTTGAAAAGTTTAAAAAATATGGGTTTTCAGTGGGTTTTAGCTTGTTCTTTACTGATTTTTAAGTGTTTTGGTATATTTTAAATCATCAAAAGTGTTTAACATAGTTTCCCAATCATTTAGAAACATTTTTAGGCTTTAAATCTGCTAAAATAGACATCTGAACTGTTCTACCTTAGAAAATCTGCTTAAAACCTACTCTAATTCGGACCTTCAACTGTAGCATTTCGGACCTTCTTAGATCCCAATTCGGACCATCTAAAACCCTAGTTCGAACCTCATTTCGGTCAACTTCGGACCAGCCCTTAGGTGTATTTCGGACCACCCTGTGCCCATTTCGGACCCTAATTCGGTCCCATCCGAACTTCGGACCATCCGAAGTTCAGATCAGGCATTCCCATTTTCATATTTTGGACTTGTGCTTTAATTTTTAAATTTTCACTTCGGACAATATCCATTTCGGACCATCCGATCAGTCCCCTTCCTGGACAATTCCCTTTGTGCCTGTCCGAATTAGTCAGTGTTCACCCGAACTCGGACCATCCAAATTTGATTCCATCTCACATCCGCACTACCCTCTGTTCATCCGAAGTCACAACTATTCATCCGAATCCGGTTAATCCGAATTCGTTTAATCAGACTTCAAACCATACGAATTCGGTCCAGCCCATCCGTATCACAGTTTCATCCGAATTCGGTCCCCTGTCCGAATTACTGTTCACCCGAATTGCTGACCGTCCGAGTTACTGTTCATCCGAAATCAGTATTTCATCTGAATTAGCACCATCCCGTGTGCTATTCTTCCGCAGTCCAGCCCATCCGTTTCAAGCTTCCACCTTCAAGATCTTATCTGTTAAATCAGCACCCCGCATCATGTCTCGTGAAGCTCTCGTACTCGGATCTGAGAACAGACCACATGTTCTCTATCCTGACGAGTATGAACAATGGAAATCCCGGTTCATCAAATTTGTAGGAATGCAACCGCTTGGGAACTTAATGTTTCAGTCCATCTCCGAGGGTCCCGTGATCTACTATCGGGAAATCGCAGCCAGACCCGAGGCTGACCCCCCTGTCTTAGCTTCGAAATTTGAACGAGGACCGGTTAATGACGCCGAGAGAGACAGGCAGCATGCCGATAAAAGGGTGGAATATTTGATCTATTAGGCCCTCCCCACTGACATCTTGGTTGGCGTAGATAGCAAAACGTCTGCCAAAGAAATGTGGGACGAATTGGAAGTCCAAATGATGGGGGCAGATCTCGATGATCATGCCAAGATCGAGGAAGCGAAGGCTAAGTTTACGGAATTCCAAGCCAAAGACGGGGAATCTCTGCAGGCTACGTTCACAAGGTTTTGTGCGATACTTATTGAATTGAACAAACTGCACATCAAAAAGGACAGGGATGACATAAACATCTAGTTCTTTGCAGCCCTAGCCCCCGAGTGGCAGATCGCATGCCGAGCCACAAAACGTGTCCTGAATATTCCTGAGGTATCTATCAATGTCGTCTTCAAGGAGCTGAAGAAGTATCAAGGGGATGTGGATCAACAGAAACTGATGGCAAATCAATTGGCATCTTTGCTGCTATCTGCCAACACTGGAATGAAACCCAATGATTCACTAGCCTTGATTACCAACACGAATATTCCTACTCCATCCTTTGCTCCAGGTTCATCGTCATCAAAGTGCAGGTATGCTTCTCCTCCACGTGAGGTAATTGATGAGGAAGAGGCCACTATTCAGGAACAAATAGCCTTGTGGACCAATCGTCTCCAACAGCGACGGTTTTCCAACAAGACTAACAATCAACTCCATTATGACACCGGTCCGCGGAGGTACTCAGATGACCGTAGGGATGAACGATGCGATGATTATCGTCGGGATGATTATCGCCGGGATGATTATCGAAGGGACGACAGGGATGATAGAAGGTATGACGATAGACGCGACTATCGAGATGATCGTCGTTATGAAAGGCGAGACGATAGGCGTGATGATCGCCGGGATGACAGGAGAGAGTATGATAGAAGGGACGATCATCGGGATGATCGTCGGGACGACCGCAGAGATGATAGGAGAGAGCATGAGCGAAGGGACACAAGGAGAGATGATAGCAGAGAACATCGCCGCGCTGACAAGAGGCCGACTGAGAGAAGGGATGAAAGGCCGAGAGCTGACGAACCAAAAGGCGCCGAGGAGCGTCTCTATTACAAGTGTGGAAAACCGGGCCACTTTGCTCGGGAGTGCAACAATAAATTTGACTGAGACGTCGGCTACTACGATAGAAAGCTGGAGGCCACAAAGAAAAGAACCGACGCAATGGCCCTCGTTGCCCAGGAAGATTACTGGGATGCTGAAGACACCACGAGGAGGATGATAAGGGCAAGAACTGCTATATGGTTGATCGTCTAGGGTTGGAGCACTGTGCCACTTCCACTGCTTAAAGTTCAGACCATGCTGCTGAGGGGGAGGCAATGAAAAATCCACCAGCATGTCTAATGGCCACAACCGACGATCCCGAATACTCATCATCCAGTTCAGAGTCAAATGAGGTATATTCCTGTTACATTTCAGAACATGTAAATAATTTATCTGTAAATAATGAATGTGCATTGCACACACATATACTTGATCTACAAGCTAGGTTAAATGTTGAAACTACAAAGTGTGTACAGGCTGAACATCTAGCTCAAACTTTATAAGAATCGTCTGAATTATATCAATCTAAGTGGTTAACTAATCACAATGTTATAAAACAGATGTTAATCGAGAAAGTAGATGTTCAGGACAGGAATATATATCTTGAATCGTGTATGGATAGGTTATCAAAAGAAAAACTCTCGTTAAAAGAAGAAATTTATGTACTTACAAAACAGTTAGATACAGTAAATATGGAAAATATAGACAGTTTAGAAAAATATAAAATGATTGAAGAAGAAAGGATAAGTTTGTACTCACGAATAAAGACCCTTGACGATGCATTTTAAAAAGGGGTCAAACAGAACAAACTATTCACTTAAATCAGCCCAAAGAAACTAGGTTTTACCATTCTAAACAAGGAATCGGTTTTAAAAATCCTAAATATTTGGAAAAGGCCCAAAAAGTTTTACCTTTATTTTATGACATGAATTATATGGGAGTCGGGCTTAAATCTTTCTTTTTTGAGTCATCAAAAGAAGTTTTAAACCAAGAGAATGAGAAACGTGTTGAACATAAAGAAAAAGAAATTTCTTTTCAATATGAAGAACTAACGAGAGTTATCCATCTAGAGTACCCACTTTAGAGGAAGACTACTTGTCAACGTATTCAGAACCTGAATTGAAAACAAAAACTGTAAAACCAACTCCTCAACTTTATATTCCCACAAAAGTTCTTCAACATCAAATTAATATTTTAGTAAAGGAATTGAAGTCGTCTCAAAAGAAAGCTCTTGATTTTCAAGATGCTCTTCTTAAGAGCGAAGAAAAATTGGTAAATCAATCTTTTCAACAAACTGTGGAATGAACTGTCTACAGAGAAAATTTTGAAATGGTTTCTCAAAAGTTGAAGGATTTTTCAAAAAAACAAACAGTTTCTCATTCCATCAAAATTCCATATGTGTCATCAAATAAAGGTAAGGCTAAAGCTTAAACTTCTTCTTTCATTTATAAAGGTGAGTGTTCAAAACCGTTTAAAAATGAGGTTTCTAAAAAGACTCAAATCCAATCCAAGTCTTTTAAGAAACCCACTCACCAACAAAAAGAAAATTTTGTCAAGTCTAAATCTTCCATGGTTACTGACTCTAATCGTTTTGTTCCTACAAATTATGTAAGAAGAGTTCCAAAAACCACCATGCTGGATTTTTTGAGTTTTTTTGTGAAGAAGGCTATAATGCCAAATGAATTTGTTACTAGAGATAGGATGTCTGTAATCTCTAAAGACAATGTGTGTAACAATGTGTGTGACAATTGTGTAATGCTGTACCGAATTCTGTTGCTTCTTTAAAGTACTCTTTAAGTGAATTATTTAATCTATGTCCAACTCGCTATAGACGACAGGTTCCTGAAATGAATGCTTCCGTGTCATATCCTGTCAAACGAATTCGGAAAAAGAAAACAAAAAATGTTGCATCATTAGCCACAAATAAAATTGAGACTTGTCCGTTGCCGAGGACCAAAACCAAAGCAAAGGTCAAAAAGGTCTCAAAAAGTCAAACACCGAAGGCAATTTCATCACCTAAGGTTCCAAAGCCCAATAAATCCAGTCTTCAATGGATTCCAAAGGGTTATGCATCCGGACCACACAAAAATGCTAAATGGGTTCCTAAAACTGCACATGTGCCATATACATCTGGAACTCCTAACAAAAAGGGACCCATATTAAGGTGGGTACCCAAAGTTTTGTGATCTTTATGCAGATGGTTCTTGGTTACTTCTGATCAAGACCCGTACTTCAATGAAATGGCTTCTAGTTACCATAGACTAGGACCCGTTCTTTTGCTTGTCGGTTGTGCTTAAACCGACACGTTTGGCTTCTGTGCACACAACTCAGGACCCGGTCTTAACTCATCATGTTTTCTGAACATCTCGGTTCAGAACACGGTTTGATTGTTAATTAAAAATGGAGGTGTTTGAATGCATATAGTTTTTCATTGTATGAATTTATTTGCTTTTCAGGCTAAATCCTTTTGGTGTATGGATTCGGGTTGCTCCAAGCATATGATGGGAAGAAGAGAATTGCTGTCCAACGTAGTTGAACAGTATTGCGGAACGGTAAAATTCGGGAACAACCATCAGGCTCATATTAGAGGATACGGGGAATTAGTTCTAAATAATCTAGTCATCAAGGACGTTGACTATGTTGAGGGATTATCACATAATCTATTTAGCATAGGACAACTCTGTGACAAAGGACTAGAGGTAACATTTAGAGCTAAGAACTGCAGTGTGAGGAGTATGGATGGAAAAGAAATCCTGTCAGGTTCCCGAAACTCTAATCTCTACACCATTGACGTAGCCAAGCTAATAGTAAAGGATAACATTTGCCTCTTATCAAAATCTCTTCAAAAGACTCTTGGTTATGGCATCGAAGATTATCCCACTTGAAGTTTGACAATATCAACAAGCTGGTTGCGAAACAATTGGTCAAAGATCTCCCTGAATTGCTTATGAAAAGGACCATCTGTGTGGAGCTTGTGAGAAAGGAAAAATGAAACGATCATCTCACAAACCAAAGCCCGAACCATCAACGAAAAGAGTATTGGAGTTACTTCATATGGATTTATGCATACTGATGCGGACACAGAGCATAAACGGGAAGCGATATGTGTTGGTTATCGTTGATGACTATTCACGATATACCTGGGTCAGGTTCTTGCGATCCAAGGACGAGAAAGCTCAAGAAATCATAGATTTTATAAAGAGTGTCGAGACCCAACAGCAGCTGTCAGTGCAATCAATCATATCTGATAACGGCACGGAGTTCAAGAACTTGGTAGTTGAGGGCTTCCTTCGATCCAAAGGCATTCAGCATCAATATTCTGCTGCTCGAAAGCCACAACAAAATGGGGTCGTGGAAAGGCGTAACCGTATGCTTGTGGAAGCCGCTCGTACAATGCTCACATACTCAAAACTACCTCCATTCTTGTGGGACGAAGCCGTATCAACAGCCTGCCATACACAAAATCGCTCCATTATCCATAAGCGCTTTAACAAAACTCCTTACCAACTCTTTTTGAATAAAGTGCCATTTATCAAGTACTTACGTGTATTTGGTTGCAGGTGCTATGTGCTGAACGATAAAGACAACCTCGGGAAGTTTAACGAAAAGGCGGATGAAGCGATCTTCATTGGATACTCATCCAACTCGAAGGCATATCGCGCATTCAATACCCGAACCAGAACAGTCAATGAAAGTGTGCATGTCACATTTGATGAGTTGGCTGAACTGGCACCCGAAGTTGATCATACAGGACCTCGCATTACTCAAATGCCTGGAGACTCTTCTAATAACCCTATTTCTTTTTCTTCTTCTGATTTGGTTAATTTGTTTGATCCTTTTTACGTTGAACTTTTCGGTCATAATGCTAATGTGTCTAATGTTGTCAATAATGTAGGTAATCCTTCCAATTCAACTGCGCCACAAAGTTTCTCCGCTCCATCTTCATCTACATCATACCCTCATCCATCAACATCATCCACCGATACATCCGCAGTTGAATCTACTACTATAATACTCTCACATATAATACCAACTATCCTTCCTTCACCTGAACACTTGGAAATCGAACCGGAACCAGTGGTACCATCATTTGAAACCACTGACCATGAATCTTCATCCATCCCCACTTTAACCACTGAGATTCCATCCCGAGCACCCCTTCCACACGATATTAAATGGACCCGAAGTCACCCAACAGATCAAATCATTGGTGATGTTTCAACTGGAGTCCAAACTCGTAGGGCGTCTGCTAATGAATGCCTCTTCGCATCATTCCTTAGTATGATAGAGCCCGCTCGTGTGGATGAAGCCCTAAAAGATCCAGATTGGATAGTTGCAATGCAAGAGGAACTCAACCAGTTTGAACAGCTAAGAGTATGGCGGTTAGTTCCCAAACGAAAAGACCATATAGTGATCGGAACAAAGTGGATTTTTAAGAAAAAACGAGATGAGAACGACATCGTGATAAGGAATAAAGCAAGACTTGTTGCCAAAGGCTACCGACAACAAGAAGGGATATATTATGACGAGACCTTCGCTCCAGTTGCACGGATCGAAGCGATAAGAATCTTCTTGGCGTACGCGGCACACAAGGATTTGAAAGTGTACCAAATGGACGTTAAGACTGCCTTTCTAAACGGTGAACTTAACGAAGAGGTGTATGTTGAACAACCACAAGGCTTTGTTGACACACATAAACCTGACCATGTTTATGTGCTAGATAAAGCCCTCTATGGTTTAAAACAAGCACCTCGCGCATGGTATGATAGTCTTTCTAATTTCCTTATTTCTGCCGGTTTCTGTAAAGGTGTGGTGGACACAACTCTGTTCACTAAAAGGGAAGGCCCACATATAATTCTAGTACAGATATATGTCGACGACATTATACTTGGATCTACTGACAGTAATTTATGTAACGATTTTTCAACCCTAATGGAGTCCAGGTTCGAGATGAGTATGATGGGGGAAATGAACTTTTTCCTCGGATTACAAGTCAAACAACTTGAGGATGAGATTTGTGTGAACCAGTCGAAATATACTCTTGACATTCTCAAGAAGTATAAGTTAGACTCTTGCACGAGTATCGCAACTCCCATGGCCTCCAACTGTAAGTTAGACACCGATCCTTCTGGGAAAAGTGTCGATAATACAACTTACAGAGGGATGATAGGATCCTTACTGTATCTGACTGCTAGTAGGCCGGATATAATGTTTTCAACATGTCTTTGTGCTTGGTTTCAGGCCGACCCGAAAGAATCACACCTAACAGCGGTAAAACGCATTTTTCGTTATCTTAAGGGTACACCCGATCTTGGTCTATGGTATCCAAAGGGAACCGATTTCGATCTTACCGCTTTTTCAGATGCTGATTTTGCAGGTTGTAGAGTTGACAGAAAAAGCACGTCGGGAGGAATACAGTTCTTGGGAGATAGACCGGTGAGTTGGTCCTCCAAAAAGCAGACATGTGTTTTAACATCCACAGCTGAGGCTGAGTATGTAGCAGCTGCAAGTTGTTGCTCTCAAGTGCTGTGGATGAGAACACAATTACGCGATTATGGATTCTCACTCACCAATATCCCGATTTACTGCGATTCTCGGAGTGCAATTGCCATCTCTTGCAATCCCATGCAGCACACTCGAACGAAACACATAGATATCAGGTATCATTTTATTAAAGATCACGTAGAAAAGGGAATCATTGAGTTGTATTTTGTTGGCACGGAATATCAACTTGCGGATATATTTACTAAAGCATTAGACGAACCTCGTTTTCAGTTTTTAGTATCCCATATCGGCTTGTTGAATCCGCCTTCCAATTAAATATCAGATATTGTCTTAAATAATTCTATTTCAATCTATCATATTTGAAATTCCTTTATTTTAGAAAATATATGTTACATAAATTTAAGGATTATGTCACAAAATTGAAACTCAATATTTCCTTATCTATGAACATTTTTAATAATTAATGATCCTGACAATTTGCTGTGTGAATTGTTCATCACGGAGTGGGACGCAAACATTATCCAGGTTTGTCTGTATCTTTAAGGCTAAAAAGGTTCAAGAACTTTATCAGAAAAAGAAAATTAAAGGAACAGGTATTTATTTGAGGGGGAGTATAGTTAGGATATTAATTTATATAATTCTTTGTTTCTTTTTAATTTTAGTGGTTAAATTTTTACAGTTTAGGTTGGTTATATTTTAGTTTATTTTTAAGTCTAACTTAATAGGTCAGAAAATCCCAAAAAGATTTTAATTGTTCAAATTTATCAAAAAGTCAAAAATATTTTAGTTTATCTTATTTTAATTTAGTTTATTCTTATCTTAACTTAAATACTAAAAGAAAATACCAAAAATATTTTCTTTGTTTGTTTGTTTCAAAAAAAAAATACAAAAAGATTTAATAAAATTGGGCCAAATTTTTTATTAAAAAATCTTGTTTCGTTTTATTTTCTTAAAAGCCCAATATTTGTGAGTGTGGTTGGTGGTGTAGTGAATATCTGGCGGCCCATTCCACTCATTTGGGCTCCGATCCTATGACCCGAACCCGACTCGGTTGCCTTTAAATAGGGTCGGTCAACCGGTCAACTAACATTCCTTCTCCTCTAAGCAACTTTATCTTCTTCTCTCTTTCTCTCTACCGTCGACCACCGCCAAACCTCCATCACCACCGAATCCAAGCTTTTGGAACATCATAATCTCTCGTTTTTCTTGCATTTTTCTACTTCGGCATCATCAGGTAACTTCTTTTTAACTTTACTTTAGCTTTTAACTTCATATTTTGTGTGTTTTATTTTCAAAATTTTATTAGTTTTTCATCTTCGGTTTTTCTTATTTTTAGGTAGTTTAATGTGTGTTATTTACTTCGTTGTAGTTACATAAAATGTTCCTTACATGTTTTTAGTCTGGTATCTTTAATTTCATGCATTTTTGTCGATTTTAACTGTTCACGTTCAATATTGCATGAACTCATTAACTGCACTCATGCATTTCGGACGTCCGAATTCGGACCAAGCCCCGAATTCGGATGTCCCCCTTAGACTAATTTTCAAGATTTTCAAAGTACCAAATCCGAATTCGGTCACTGTGCATCCGAATTCGGACCACTGTTGAACCGAATTCGGTCCTTCATAGTAATGCCAAGCTTTTCAAAATTGAATTTAGTCTAAGTGTGTTCATTACTATTCATCCGAATTTGTGTTCCATCCGAATTAGGTCTTCTATTTCCATTGCATGCATTCCATCCGCACAGGCATCCGAATTCGGACCACAATCACCATCTCATCCGAATTCGGCTCCAATTCACATCATCACTTACTACCCCATTCGGTCCTCATCCGAATTCGGACCAACAACACACATCATCCGAATTCGGACCCCAACCATCACATTTCATGCATCATTCGGATTTCGGCCGGATCCGAATTCGGTGACACTTTTCATCCGAATTCGGACCATCCGAAATCCAACACTTAGCATATTTTTTTAATTTTCTCATTTTTGCATTTTCACTATAAATCAAAAAATCCAAAAATATTTTCTTTCTGGTGCACCATTGATCAGAGTTAGGATCAGTGTTTGTCACACCCCGTTACCCCGGTTGGCAACGAAGCGTGACGTCGCGAAAGCGTAACCATAATCATAACGAACGACCACTATATGGACGTTTTCAAAAATACATTGATTTAACTTCAAATATAAATATTGTTTTACATAACCAATATAAGCGTAAGTAGTTCTTAAAATACTAAAATTTAAATACACAATTTAGTTTATTCGGAAAGATGTAAGTAAATCTTCGAGTTTGAAAATGATGCGACTCCAAAATGAACGGAAGCCTTGGAATACTTCCGATAAATGTGCATGTCTCAAACACCTGAAAATACATGCTAAAATACGTCAACAAATTGTTGGTGACCTCATAGGTTTACGCGAAAAGACCAGTTGTATTGGCATTATCAGATGAGTTGAATTTATAAAATCATAAATTCCGTGTATGTATTACATAAACCATCATGCAACCGAAGCTTAATTAAAATGAGTTTGCCCTGTGCAGTATTCCCATACATAATACTGTGTGTTGAATATATATGCACTCACTTTTAGCCGACCCGAACTAACCCGAATGGGGGACATGACTCCCAATTGATCTATCCACAACATATCCGCGCTTGCAAATAAATGCAATTAACGGTTAATGATTTGAGGGCTGATGGATCCAAACATGTAATACATATAAGAAATAAACAGTTTTGATGTTCATATGAAAACAGTGCATGTATTTCCACCCCAATAGATAGTGAAAATAAGGGCTATGAAGACTCACCGAGCTTGTAATGGCAAAATACGCGCAAAAATGCAAGTTTGTGTTGTTTGATGGGTGATGAAACCGGATGTGTTTAACTGAGTCCTAAATGATAATAAGGACTTAATATCTCTAATATATGATAATATGTATATTTATAGATTTTTATGTCTTAAATCACCCAACATTACAAGTTTATAAATAAAACCCACTTAAAACGTCAAGTTTATATATATATAATTTTCCAGCTTTTTCGGAGGTTTTTCGGCCTACTTTGAGGCTGTTTTTTACCAAGCTCCAAAATGTTTTAGGCTTTGGTTTTCTAGGACATTAAACTACTATATACAAAGGATTTTTAGCATCAAGAACGGCCATTTTTTGAGATGTTTAGGTTGATGAAAAAGCTCGTTAAAAACCCTATGTTGGCCATTTTTGAGCTGTCAAACTTTCGGTTTCCCAAATAATTTCTGAAGGTCTTAAACTCCAAAATAAATTATGAAAACTTCCAGATCTATTGTTACGACATAGATCTAACTTTTTAGACAAGAATCAACTCATTTCGTTAAGTTATGAATTAGTTATGATTTTTCAAAGTCGATATAAATTTTCTACCGAAAATCCGCAGTTTATAAACTTGAAATAACTTATGATTCTTGTTGTTTATTCAAAGACTACTTGTATGAAAGTTATAAAACACATATATATCACTTGTTTTCATAATATTAACACTTTTATGATGTGTTCATATATTCATAAACACATTTAAAAAACAACTTAAAAACAAAAACTAGAAATTTATAAACTTGAGTTTTTATGAAACTTGTTGTTGTTGGTGATTATATATATTATGCAAGACTTATATAAACATAAATGTAAGATGAAATAAGTTAGTATTACTTACTTTGAAGTATTTAGAATATGATTTTGAGTAGAAGTTGAAATCCTTGCAAGACTTGCACCAAAAACTCTTGAATATCTTGAAGAACACTTGAACACTTGAATGAAAAGATTTTTGATGTGTGTGTGTGTGTATAGATCCGGTTTTTAGAGGAGAAAAGGAAAGATTTTTGATGTTTGAAGTGTGGAAAAGAGGTGAGAAATGAGGTCTTATTTATAGGTAAAGTGTTTGGTCTTTCAAATGATGAAAGGCATGGGATGCAAAGGTAGAGTGCACTTTTAAACAAAATGATTGTGTTTAAAGTAATATTAAATAAATAGAAGTCAAACTCTAATACACACATGCCTATATGGCCAGCCATATACATGTATTATACATGTATTTTCATTTTTTTTGTATAAAAGTATTTAGAATTGTATTCTTGTATTTCCCTTTTCTTGTAATTTCATAAATACTTTTGGATGCATTGTATTAATTAATTGTTTTAGTCTTGCATAATTAATGTTAAGTAATTCTATTAGTGTATGATTAGTGTCACTAATCATAATTTAATTATGTACTTAGTTGAATTAATCCCTCATATCGTAAATCGATCGGATTAATTGATTTCCTGATTCATCGCACCGATGAATTTGATTCTAATTGAGTTGAATTTTCTAATAAACCTTGTTAATCACTTGATTAATTTCTAATGACCACTGATTAGGTTATAATTGGCTATTAAATACAGATTAGGTCATTGATGCTAACCTGGTTTAGTGCCGGATGTTACAGTGTTTGAGTGAAAACGTCTGATCTAACATTGGTCTCTTAACGATTGACTTTGGACTTTATTTGTAGAATTTTATTCTACTAATAATGACCCGATGCTTTAAACAGATCAGACAGTTCCTATTTCACACTTATCTAGACTTCATCTCAATGTCATATCATATCAAGTCTTGTATTCTAACTTTGATGCACCTTTGCAGGATGATGGAACCAGCTGTTGTTTTCACCCTACCCCATCCCCCCATTCCCAATAATAACGCCCAACTACCCGAACAATCCATCCTTCCCCAGGCCGAGTTTGTCGAGTTTATACCACATAACTGGCAGCTCGACGTCTCCATTCTCACCAAAGAACCAAATACCCTTGCCTTCGACATCCTCCTTCACCACCCCATATATTACGCCCTATCTACCGCAATCGTTGTTCCCCATATATACCTGCAAAAATTCTGGAACAGATTGCAATATGTTCCCGACTCCGAACCCTTCTTCACAACCACAATTGACTACGTCCCAGTCAAATCACCATCGCTGCCATACGTCATATCCTTCGCCTTCCCGCAGAAACTTATTTGCCATCCCGCCTTCAGTTTGATCCCATCCCTTCCATCCCAGAAACCCTAGCCGAAATCCAAACCTTGGGTTACGACGGCCCTCTAACCAAGCCTTCAGATTTCCGAACAAAGAATCTACAATCTCATTGGCGGATTCTCTTCGACGTCATCAACAAGTGCTTCACCGCAAAGCACTCAGGCCACGACTCTGCCTCGGCTCAGGTCTTAGCCATGTTCACCGGCTTTGCCTTTGACCGCCATGTTGATTATGCGGCTTTCCTCTTCGAGGAATTGAGACGAGTACATCTGGAGAGGGGAACCAAAAAGGGATGCAAGTATATACCTCTCCAACGGTTTCTGCAACTTATCATACAATATGCGATGGATAATGATGAGGACATTCACGAACGTCCTGAAGCCGACGTCTACCCTACCGTGGCCATTCAAAAGCTTACTTTTCCAAAGGAGGCCCCTTCAATGCCTATAATGACTATCCCGTTGTCTCTATTGCTCAAGGCAAGGGATTTGGAAAGGGTTAGGGCTTATATTCGAGTGTTTTATCCGGATGAGGCTCAGTCTGAACCGACTGAGTCTAGCCAATCTGAAGGTGAGGCCAGCATGAGTGAGGATGAGGGAGATCAGGCGGAGGTACATCAATCTTTGGGGATTGGTGAGGGGACCATGTGTTAGTAAGTGGGGGAGAAGGTGGTGAGGCGGCAGATTCCGAACGAACCGTCTCTGTCGTGCGAGCGATAGATGCTCAATCTGAGGGTGACTGAAGCCCTATCAGCCGGACTACCCACCAAAAGACCGTCAGTCCAACGGTCGAAATCACCCCCACCATCCACTTGGTATCCCCTCAAAGGGAAACCACTTCATTCCACGGGGATTCTGCACATACACCATCGCCCTCTCATTCGGAGAGTGGTGATGTTGAACGAGGTCACACTCCTCCCCACGTGACCAAACTTCCTTCATTCACCATTCCATCCCCCCATATACACACAACGCACGATGCCTCTGTGGCATCCCCAAGAGCTGCCTCCTTGGCAGCTCCACAAACTTCCGGATCTGAGCGTCCCATAGTGGAGCCAGAAATGACGGAAGGAAGACCTGGAGTGGCTCCATCAACGTCATCCACTTCATGCCATCTCCCCATCAACTTGGAGATGCTAACGGCAGCTCTTCGTGCTGCCGGAGTGATTACCTGGGCTGACCTGGACGCCCAAAAGGAAGCTGCTGAGGAACGTCACACTGCCCTTCTCTCACTTATCAAGGGTAAGGGTGTCGCTTCTGAAGCTGTGCCTCCACCAGGATCCCATTCAGTCCAGAATCAGATTGCCGACCTTTCAGACAAGATAGACGCGCTTACTCACCTCATTCTTCAAGTCCAGGAGCAACTCAACTCCAGAATGGACCGTCTTGAGTCTGCCGTAATTGAGCTTCAGTGTCGTCCTCAGGCTGAGTCCCATAAAAGGAAACATGACGATCAGGACGACCCTGATCGCCATGAGGGGGAGAAAAGACTGAAAACTCAGTCTAAGGACCCAATGTTGTTTGTAGGGGGAGCAGAGACCGAAGGGACAGAGATTCAGGGGTCAGGGGAACAGATGCAAGAGGCTCAGGAATACTTGATGTTAGAAGACGAGCCCATGGTCGAGGGTCCAGCTCCACTAGATCCAATGATAGCTATGGTAGAGTTCGAGCCCATTCATGAGAAAGTTGAAATCATATTGGTGTCTGACTCAGACTCCGATACCGAGGACAACGAACCTGTGATCATTCCTAAGCCTGAGCCAGAATCACCTAAAAAAATCCTCATCTTCTTCCTTTGATTTCCTAAACTCACCACCACCAGCCCCACAACAAGAAATTCTTTCATCCATTCAAGCTCCCCCATCACTCAAAGAATCCCATCTAGTCCAAAGCCCGCAAAGATCTCCAAGTCCTCCCCCAGTCCAACAAACTGAACAACCAGGTCCTTCAGAAACCAAGAGGGTTGATTGCTTTGATGAAACTCCAGAAGGACCCGGTGAATATAGGAGAGAGGATTTATACTGGGTAGGCTAGTTTTCAAGAGGTGAGGTACACAATCTACCGCCTGAAAAGAAAGAGGAGCTTAGACAAGAACGGCGGGGGACAATCATAAAATTGCTTGAAGCTAAAAAGTCTGAAATAGAAGAACCCCCCGTTCAGGGTCTCAAAGAATTCCTGCAGAAGTTTCCTCCTGAGCAGTTTCAGAACCCGTTCTTAGAAGAAAGATTTAAGATGGTATTCAAAAGAAGCCTGGATCCTTCAGCAGACGCCTCCTGATGGAACTGACAAATGTAACCAAAGCTGAGCAGGCTGAATACTATCAATTAATGCTCAGGGAGAGGAGGTCAAAAGTGTCAAAATCGAAGATAAAGAAACTCATATCCATCACCATGTGCAAAAGGGCAAAAGTATACTATCCCGCCTTTCAAGTAGAAAGAGAAGATGGCACGGCTGATGAGTTCTTCGAGAATGACCTGGACTTCATAAGTGTGGACGACGTCGAATTCTTACACGACCGATTCAAAAATCGTATTAAAGGGCGTCTGTCTCGCATGACTGCTTTAGGTGCCCTTGTTCGAAGTATGAACCGCCGCTCGATCATTATGTGCCTCCGAGACTTCCAAATGGCAATAGAGAGCGCGATGGTTAAAGTGGGCCTACGAGCACCTGAACAAGACAGCTTCCTTCTAGCCCACCATCCTGCATACAGAGTTATCTTTATAGGAGGCCCGGGTGTCATTTTTGTAAATCAGAAGGGCTACAAAAGGTTCATGCGCTTTGAGGATCTTCCCTGTTACTCCGACGGTACTCTCAGATTGGTTCGAGCCGCGCTTACTGAGAAAGTTCAAGATTTTGACGCTCAACCAGATCCAGAACAAAGATGCTCACCGAAGGATATTCAAGACACCCTCAGCGGCATTGAACTCCTGAACGAACGGCTAGATATGAGACAAGTGACCAGACGCTTTGACGTCATCCTTGGACTCCGAGAATCGACCGATCATGCCAGAGTTCCAGGACCTCCAAAATGATCAAAAAGGGGGAGATTGTTAGACATTTAATTTCGATCATATGGAGTTATTTTGTAATAATTATTTACTTAGTATTTAGTCTTGTATTTAGTTTCCTTGTAATTTATTTACTTGTAAAAGTCTAGGGGCCATTTATGTCAATGTTTCAAAGTTAATTAAATGAAGCTATAATAGCTCCTAGGGTTTACTTTTGTATCACACGGTTGAAAAGAATTGAATAGAGCAGCCACCATTTGCATATTTACTCTTAACATTCTTATTGTCTTTCCTTCATCATTTCTCAATTATTGAGCTTTGTTCTTCTTGGGATTTGATAAAGAATATAAAGGTGCTGATAGTATTACGGGATTACATATTTACATATATATATATATATATATATATATATATATATATATATATATATATATATATATATAGAGAGAGAGAGAGAGAGAGAGAGTCAGGTTCATCAGCTCTATGAGATTCCAGCGTACCCTAATGTGAATGATCATTCACATATATTTTTCTAATAGACATGTATAAGACAAAATTATAAGACTTTTTTTCAAAATGAGAATATAATAAATCTTGTTAATGGTAAAAAAAAATCATGTGAATGGTCATTCACACCATTCACATTCACATGAATGACCATTCACATGGATGACCATTCAGATGAATATGCATTGAGCATTCTCATAATTTTTAAGGATACAGAAAGTGTGAATCTATGTGAAATTCATATATTGTTCACAATATTTATTTAATCATTCACAACACTTATTTGACCATTCACAAACACTTATTTGATCATTCACAATAATTATTTGACCATTTACAATTCTCTAAGACTTATTTGATCATTCACAACACTTATTTGATCATTTACAATAATTATTTGATCATTCACAAGAGTTATTTGACTATTTATAATTCTTCTACACTTATTTGATCATTCACAACACGTATTTGATCATTCACAAGTATTATTTGACCATTCACAATACTTATTTGACCATCCACACCACTTTATTTGATCTTCCACACCACTTTATTGATCATTCACAATAATTATTTGACAATTCACAATTCTTCACACTTACTTGATCATTTACAACACTTATTTGTTCATTCACAATAACTGTTTGATAGTTCGCAAGCTTTAATTGAATAATTATAATTCTTTTGCACTTATTTGATCATTCACAACACGTATTTGATCATTCACAAGAATTATTTGACCATTCACAATACTTATTTGATCATTCACAACACTTTTTTTTATCATTCACAATACTTATAAAATGATCATTCACAACACTTAATTGATCATTCACAATACTTATTTGATCATAAACAAAACTTATAAAATAACCATTGACAACACTTAATTGATCATAGTACATTGATACTTTGATCATTCACCTGGATGTCACAAGAATTATAAAATGATCATATAAAATACTTATAAAAAAATCATTCACAACACTTAACTGATCAAATAAGTTTTGTGAATGATCAATTAAATGTTGTGAATGGTCATTTTATAAGTGTTGTAAATGATCAAAAAAATATTATGAATGATCAAATAAATACTATAAATGGTCAATAATTCATGTGAATGATCAAATAAGTGTTGTGAATGATCAAATAAATATTGTAAATGGTCAAATAATTGTTGTGAATAATCAAATAAGTGTTATGAATGATCAAATAAGTGTAGAAAAAGTATAAATAGTCAAATAATTTTTGTGAATGATCAAATAAGTGTTGTGAATAATCAAATAAGTGTTGAAGAATTGTGAATGGTCGAATAAGTGTTGTGAATGATCAAATAAGTGTTGAAGAATTATGAATGGTCAAATAGGTGTTGTGAATGATCAAATAAATGTTGTGAATGATCAAATAAGTGTAAAAAATTGTAAATAATCAAATAATTTTTGTGAATGATCAAATAAGTGTTGTGAATGATCAAATAAATGCTATTAATGATCAAATAAGTGTAGAAGAATTTTAAATAGTAATATCATTCTTGTGAATGATAAATTAAGTACTATGAACGGTCAATTAAGTTTTGTGAATGATCATTTTTATAAGTGTTGTGGATGATGGTTGTTATTACGAAAATACCCTTGCATATGAGGGGTGCGTTGGATACGCTGGATTTTGTTTGGTACACCGGGGAACCTTATTCTATATATGTGTGTGTGTGTAGACACACACATACTTTTCATTGAGTTTATATTTTGTTTACATTTACAGTTAAATCAAATTTTATATATTTTGTTACACTAAAAAATTATATATTTTGTTTAAATGTTAAAATTATATGTTCGGACAAAAGTTATAATTAAATCAAAATGCATTAACTTTAAAAAGTACTTCACTCAAAACGAATAAAACTTTATGTTTATATATTTTTCTTAAAGATTGTAAGTAATAGAAACATATCAACATAATGAAATTATTAGATCAAATCTATTAAACTAAAAATGCACAAATATCTTAAAAAAAACGTAAGATAAAGAAATGTATTAAATATGTAATGGAAATGTGAAATAAAAAAACTAGTATATATAAATTATTTTCAATTAAGTTAATATAAGGATTAATAAAACTGTAACATATTAATTATATAATAATAAACAATTAAAAATACAATAAAAACCAAGTTTAATTGTTTAGGGATCAAAACTAAAACAATTAAGAATGGTAAAATTGACATTTTAAAATTTTTGACTAGGTCAAACTAAAGTTGGGACTAAAAGGGTGACAAGTTTCAAATTTAAGGACTAATCATGAAACAAAAAGATGCTAGGGACGAAAACTATACTTTTCATGACACCACAGGAACCATTTATGTAATTTACTCTAATTAAGTTATAGTTATTCTCATGTGAGAAAACTTGTATTCATTTTTTAAAATTAATTAAAATAGTAACATAATTTAACATTAATATAAAATTTTAAGAACGAAAATAGATTTAAAATTTAATTCATTTAATTAGATTACCTTTCATTAATATTGACTAAAATAAATAGTAACTAGTTTTAGTTTTTTAAACTAATTATAAAAGAGTTATATTATGAAAATTGAGAGGAAATGATAAATTTATTAGTTGAAAAATTGGCATGTATCCCTAAATATTTTGTTTTATTAAAATATGTAAGGTTTTAATATGAAAAAAAAACCAACATGTTTTCATGTTTTTTTGCGAT
This sequence comes from Centrapalus pauciflorus, assembly GCA_020465985.1. NCBI lineage: Eukaryota > Viridiplantae > Streptophyta > Magnoliopsida > Asterales > Asteraceae > Centrapalus > Centrapalus pauciflorus. Next base: position 31,217 of record JAANYP010000009.1, read on the forward strand.
TTAGTTCCTCCGTGTTATTTTTTCTAAGAAAGTTTTCGTGTTATAATTTTCAATCCGGTTTTCGGAAAAGTTTTGTTTTTTTCATAATCAACCCTGACTTTTCTACAAAAAAACCAACATGTTTTCACTATATGCAAAAACGTGAAAAACATGTTGGTTTTTTTCGTATTAAACCCTATATATAATATAGATGAGGCTTCCAAAGTGCCAAGACTAAAGGGAGAATTTCATATATACCATTTCTAAACTTCATAATATCATATACATCCAACTTAAATATTTAATATCATATATATGCCTCCTAAACTTCATAATTTCACATATATCCAACTTATGTTATTAATATCACATATATCGCTCTTAAACATCACTAACTAGTTGAATACCCGTGCGTTGCTCGGGTGATGCGAGTTGATCGTGAATATATTTTATTTAAGAGAACTATACAATGTTTACGAAGAAAAAGGTACTTATATTAATCGTAACTATTAATTATTACACATAATCCAATCGGTAGTCGAATGTATATAACTTTACTGTATCCATTTTAATTCTAAAGAAATATATAATTTAACTTATAAGTGAACCTTAATTAATTAATAAGTCACTAAATATATATTTATTCCATTTTGCGTTATGGTCTAAGTTATTCAATTTACTAGTTTATGAACTCACGTATTTGTGTGTGTGTGTGTGTGTGTGTGTGTGTGTATTTGTATTTATCTTTTCAGGTGAAATGTGGAGGCGTCATGTGGCAAATTGTGTTATCTTTTATCATATATATATAGATATAGATTATTTAATAAATATTCATAACATATAAATATATTTGATGTAAATGTAAATAATTAAATAATTTTTTAAAAATACATTAACTTAAGGTTGGGTCCTAAATATGTAATTGTTGTAATAAGCGTTAATTAATGTAGGTTTGTTCCAAGTACATATATAATTTAAATGGTTCACTAAAGATTTAAATCAATAGTTTTATTAATATATAATAATAATTTATAAGGATAAAACAAAAATCAGATTTAATTATATCTATCCATTTATTTATTTGATATAAGTTCACGGGTCGGGTCGGATCCCACTGACCCAGTCTCCCTTTTCCCCCTTCTCCCGGCACATACAGATGCACAACTCACACAAGTACACAACCCCTCATCCTCGCTCTCTCTTCTTTCTCTCTATCGACCCCTTTATCTGTCTCTCTCGCTTCTCCGTCTGGCGACCATCGCCTCGGATCCTTGCCGGCGAACACAACAACCACCAGCGCCCTTCTCCGGTCTCCTTCTCCCTCTCACTCGCCCCCTCGCTCCATCTGTCTTCCTCTCTTTCTCGCACATGACGGCAGCAGCTCAACCCTAGTGTCGCCGCTACCACGAAACCATCTCCGCCGCTACAGTGCTTGGCCTCCCACACTCGCGCTCACCTCAAGTCTCGGCGCTCACACACCGCGGCTAACCAGGGCCATTGCGGCCGACTCTGATGCAGCGCTGCCAGTCACCGAACCAGATCCACCGCCGCTCAAAACCCTAGTTTTCAGGTTGGTTTTCTTTTTCTCATTTTTTACTTTTTATCTTACTACTGATTTCACAAATACCACTATATCATAGAATTAAGCACAATAACATGAAGTATAAATAGTTTGATACCTTGATTAAATTGGAAACATGAATTTCAAGTCTTATGCTCAATTATCATTACCAGGTTGATTTCATGCTTCATGTTTTGAATGTCATTGTTTCTTCCTTTTAAAGTGGTTTGAAACTTCCAATTAGCAATGCTACACGATATAGATTCATGAAACATTCATATGAAAATGATCGAGATTTATTAGCACATTTGAAACATATATATACATGAATTTTTTGACTGAAAATAAAAATTATGTACCTTTGTATGATGTTGTTGATATACAGAGAATTTGATTTGACATAAATGTAAAACGATTGCCAAATTATTTTCAATTAGTAGGCAATCACCCCACATAATTCTCAATTAGGTTTATTTTTCTTAAATTTGAATTTTAAAAAGTTTCCATTATCTCATATTTCTTTGGTCGTGCAACTTATCTCCATGTCCTCATTTTTCTAACATATTTTGTTAGGCATCAACTTAGATGATGATAATCTCCATTTTGCAAAATATTTTTCTGCCTTTTCAAACTTGTCCCGATTATTTTTGATTTTAAAAGGCTGAGATTCTTTCATGTCAGCATATAGAATAAATCGTAATTTCAATGGCAGAGATGAAGCCACATCAGTATTATCCCTTTTTTCTGAATTTCAATGGCTGATATTTTTTTGTTACTTGATCAGCGGCTGAAATTGTGTCACATGAGCAGAGTTTCTCTCTGCTCCGTCGGCACACACACACACACACACACACACACACACACACACATATATATATATATATATATATATATATATATATATATATATATATATATATATATATATATATATATATACATATAGTCATGTTCAAAAAGTGAACCACTAGATATATAGGATAAAATATATATAATCTTATCGTTAACACAAATTATACACAACTAATGACATTAAATAACAAGTTAACTCAAATACTAGATTATATATAAAAATGTTAAAAAAAAGTAAACTAAAAAACAATAATTAAAAAATGAAAGCAAACCTGAAGAAAATAAAAACTAATGTATATAGAAAACAAAAACTACATACTAAATTAAAAAAATAAAATGCAATACAACTATAAAATTCAAAAAGAAAAAAAGAACATCATATGTAATCAATTAATTGTATATAGAAGAGTAGGAGACTGCAGGAAAAAAACAAAAAAGAAAATATTATAAGACGATCCGATTTGATTACAAACAAGCAAAAACAGTTTTTTTATCATGAAGAATTTATATAGTAAAGTTTACAAAGGAAATTATATAAAATTATTAAAAGAGTATGATATTTTAATTTAATTTTGATAAATATGATATTTTGAAGTATAGTTGAAAGAAGAAATAAGTAAAAGTCTAACGGTCATTAATTAATAAGCAATATTAATTATGAGTTTTAAATGTTATAAAAATTATTAATTAATGAATTTGGGTATGTATGATATTAATGATGTTTAAAAGGGATATATGTGACATTAATAATTAAAATAGGGTATATATGATATTATGATGTTTATGAGGATATATATGATATTAAAATTTTGAGTTGGATATATCTATTACTATATAATAAAGGGCGTATAACAGTTACCTATTCCGTTACGGTTTTGTTGAAAAATCAGATGAAAACCAATCAAAACAAGACACATGTTCCTTCCCTTCCCACGTTCTCTTCTTCTCCATGGATTTTGGCTTCCTGCTTCCTCTTCCTTGCGACGCGGACCGCCTTCGGTTGTGTGTATTTTGTTCTCTGTGAAACCACTGATCCAGAAATTGATTAAATACTTGGTTTCCAAGGATTCTCCAAACACTAGATCGACTACCCGCTGATTTAAGATGCTTTTCTTCGATCATCAACGACTGTGGTATTGCTTCAATCATCGGCACATTCAACCTTTTATTCAAGCAAGGTTACTTCTAGAATCGACCTCATCATAGTATCAGTAATGGAGAATCGACCTCATCATAGTATCAGTAACGGATTCATTATTGCAATCGATTTCTTTTTCTTTAGCACTTTCACAGGTAACATTTTATCTTCTTCACTTTGTGATGTTTAACGATACATTTTATTTCTTAATTGATTGCTGCAAATTATTATGCACACTATGTGTTTGATGGAATGCTTAACCCAAATTCTCTTTAGTGATTTTCCAGGTTTGCTAATTATCGTGAATTACCCTTTTGGTAATTATGTCATCGACAGTTTAGAATCATGTGTCGTGAATTATTTTTGGGTCCTTGATTGACTTCCTTTATCATCGTTACTTGATGATGTGTGCAAGCTTTATATTTATTTACGTAATCAAGTAAATATGGAATTTTTCATCATGTATACAAGATGATGATGTGAATGCACATCATGTGTTTGATAAAATGCTTAAACCAAATCCTCTGGATTAGCCATGAATTTGACCTTCAATCCTTAGACAGACTTCATTAATGTTTTTGTGTTATGACCTGTAGATGTAAAAATTTATTTATTTCATTCTAAAATTTATTTATTTCATTCTAATCTTGATTCTTTTATCATAATCTATTATCTATTACTATATATTAAAGAACCTTAATCAGTTACCTTTCCTCTTTGCTCCAATCTTCCTCAAATGTGTTGAATCTGAACCGATGAATACTGCCTTTTTGCACTCGCTTGTGTTACATTGCTATATGCAAGATTTCCCAACTAATTTTTTTCTCTTTTGATTTGCAATATACTTTTGGCATTTTTTTGTTAGTTATCTATCATATGAAACCATTTTGTTCAATAAAGTTTGTAAAAAAACAAGAATTAACCTTAGACATTGGTTAGCACTTGTTTTGTTTAGCATTTGTTTGTTCCTGTTCATCTTGAATTATTAATTATTTATATGATATTTATAGAATACTTGAAATTGGATTAAAGGTGTTTATGAGTTTGTAGCAAGTGGGGTTAGGTAAAATTAAATTCATGTGGTTTCATGGAGGTTGGCTGGTATGGTATATGTGGACAAATTACTGTCAGTGTGATGGAAGATGGGCAAGGTACCTTTTATTTTCTCCATGAACTTTACATAAAGAATTTGGATTTGATTGTCTTGACCATATATATTTGTTCATATGAGTATCTCTTCAATTCTAAAAGTGTAAGCAGTCTTGTTGCAAACCTGCAATCTTTGAATAAGAGTTTATAATTTGTTGAAGCTAAAAAATTGGGAACACAATAATGTAGTGAAAGAGTTTTTGGGTTTTAGCAAGTAGGTAGAAAACATGAAAATGTAAAAATTAGAAATGTAGAAACCTCTCTGGTATGCAACAAAGACAACTGTTGAGGGATTAACTAGATTTGTGTGGGTAGGTTTCTTTTTTTTTTTTTGTTCTTTCAACGCTTACCTTTTTAGAAACGATAGTTTCTTGTTTTGTTTGTATAGGTTCTTGATTAGTTCTGTTGTTGCTGTGTATAACTTTGTGCTCAACTCTGTTGTTTCAAACTAAATTTGTGTTGTGACATTGATGGTATGATTGAAAAAATGAAGTAGTATTACAAACATAATGTATTAGTGAGAAAAAGTGTTCGTAATTTTTCTTGAACAAATTAATGTTAATTGTGCAAGTTATCACATTGTTTTAGTTTTATTATAATATTCAATGATTTAAGTTTTGTTGCCATAGAAAAAAATATATGAAAAACGTAAGTAGTGTAGAATAATAGATTTATTAAATTTAATTATTAGCACATAGAAAAGTAATGACAAGTAATTTTGAGTCTCAGTAAATATTGAAACAGTTAAAAAAAATGTCAAATGTTGAAACTTAGAAAATAAAGTATTATCATATATGCTTTATTAGCACATAAAGAGTTTGTCTATCTATGTAAATAACACATTTTTTATTTTTCTTCTTTTTTGAGCTTTTTGAGATTGGAGATTTGCTGTTGCTTATAGTTAAGCATTAGTAAGTTTTTAATAGAATATACATCTACAGTGTTTTATATGTATTCTATAATTTACTTGCAAATTTGTTAATGTAAAGGTATTTCTGAATTCGTCGTAATATTTAAGTTTTTTTTTCACGTGTACTTTGATTTTCTTAACAAAAAAGGCACACGCATCATCATATACAATCTTTGGGAGGAGGAAGAAAGAAAATTAGAGCTTGATTTCGACACTGATCTGCATGTACGTTTATATTTCTTCCATTAGGTGCTTTTGTTTGCTTGTTTGTTCTTTTTGTTTCTCTTTACCTTAAACGAGTTTCAAACTGACTACCCTGTTTCAATTGACAGGATATCCAGATTAGGGGGGTCAATCGCGATCCAAAGAAGATAGAGATGGCAAAAGAGTATCCCAACTCTCAGCATATTTTAACTTATCGGCACTCTTTAAAAGTATAGTTTCCTTGACTTCCCCCGTATGTAAATACTACAATTTTTATAATACCTTAACACATTGTGATTGATCTATCTTCATTGTTTTCCTTTTACTTCCCCAAGAGTTATGCATCAATTTTATACCTGCAAATACCAAGTGGATTTAGAATCATCCTACGTGGAAAAGATGTCATTCATCATAATATAGTCAATGATATGATGCTCACTGAGACATTTATGTATAAGCCAACACAACTAAATGCTGATGGGACAAGGAATGATCAAAATGTATCGGCTCCAAATTAAGAAGCTTCAGCTTATTAGTAATAATGTCCACATTTTTAAACTAGGTATTTCATATTTGCTTTTGTTTTGCAGCAGCTGGTGGCTTTAGTGACTATTGGTTTTGTGAAAGGTGCAAAAGACCACATTGATGTTCAAGGATTCAATGTTTATCATAAGAATCGCCTCATTAAGGTTTGAATTAAATTGCTTCACGAAGGTGTAATTTGAGTACAACCACAACTGTAAGGGCAATTATTGGACATTAGTAATCATTTTTTCTTGATAACGAATGGATACTGATTTTGGTTGGCTCTCCTTTTAGACATAATTCTTCACATAATTATAGGTTGAACCTATGTTGTTATAAACATGTTTACGCATTGGTTAAAAGACTTAAATGTTCTAATTTTGTGGATAATCATGTATTTAAATAGGTCCATTACACCATCTTATTAGGGATATTGGGTTTACACATATCCACATCCGAGTTTTCAGGTTTATGTATTTTCATATACTTCTCTATTTTGATCTTTTGCCTGGAATTTGTGTCGCAGCCAAATTGGAGGGTTTGGAATGCTGCTGGAAGTGATGGGCGGGGAGTTATAGGTATCGTGTCGGTTGAATTTAGTAATTAGCACCACTTGTATGTATCTGTTTTAATAAGCACTAACTCTTATCTACATAAATAAACAGGTGTACTAGAAGCTGATTTTGTTGAACCCAACGCACAACCGTACTTTCAAGACTTGAGAATCCATTGGCTGCGATACAGAAGAAATACTGGTTTGTTCTCTTTCTTTATTTGATGTTTAGAGCCTGGAAAAGTTTTAATTTACCAATGGTCAACCTTTGTCAGGTCTATGAATTGCCAAGAAATTGGCTATGCTAAACGCTGCAAGAGTGTTTCGTATAGAAAATGTAGACCTTCCATGGAGGATAAATTCGATCAGCATATAGCTCCAACTGGAACAGAGTTTAATGAATCCAGTGCAAAACGGAGACCCATCAGAAAACTTGAACCTCCAGAACATGCACAACATGACGAGATGACAGAAGTCTATACAAGAACATCAAGAAAAAGTCAATGTAAAGCATCTTTTTCATTGAAAGAATCAAAAGCAAGCACTGGTCGCTTAACTTTTTCAGAGGTGAATTTCTTCTCATTTGATTGACAGTCTTTCCTTTATAGTTTATATATATGATCAATAAGCTTTAATAAAAATTAATTACATAAGCTTCAAAATTGGTGGGATCACCTTACCTTTGTAAATAGAAATCTTTTCTTTAGTTTAGAAACCTTTCTCTACGAGCATCATATAGAGAAATTAAACAGAGGATATGACCCCTTGTATTTAGAACCTCATACTTGCTTTACTTGCTTGTAATTAACCAGGAAGGAACTACAAATGGATATGGAGGAGACACAATAGCCAAGTTGAGTCAACGAGTCAATGGTGTAGGGATTTTTCTAGTGAGCTTTTAGCTGCACATATATTCACGGTGGACAAAAATTTATGTTTATACATTTCTGCTCTTCTGATTATAACAATGTGAGAAATACGATGTGATTTTTGTTTATTTATAAGTTTTATCTTAATTATGCAAGATAATTTTGACTATTCTTTTACGAATTTGATATGACTTCTGGTTAATTTGCAAGCAGAATCAAGCTCAACTTCATTTGGGTTGGAATTGACTTAGCAAGTCAATTTTATAGGTAATTAGTTAGCAACTTACATGTTTATAACTATACATGCATTCAAAACAGAGATACCATCACTAACCTTCACTATAACTTTAGGCATCCTTGTTGTATATTTGACATACAAATTCAAATTTACTTGACTTGAGTGACATATTTGGATACTATAAAGTATAAACCTCAAATTAAAATTTTGTCTTTTAGCTTCAAAAGTAGTTATTTTAGCTTCATGTGTGTATTCATGTTTATTTTCATTGGTTGGTGGACTCGATTTGGTTAATCTTTATAATATCTTCTAGTTTTCATGGCAATTTGTTGACAGCCAGTTGAGTCATACTTTCATCGGGGTTCTGTAGCTAATAACTTGTTTTGGCATCACCGCTTGATGCAATTTCATCTTTCTTCTCTAACTTAAAGTCACTTTTATATGTTATTTAAGTGTGAGGACACGGTAGTTTTCTGCTGCTATTTTGACAGTCATGTTTTTGCTTTCCATAGCTTTTTGCATCTGTTTTGGTACCTACTTTATGAGCCATTTATGCTTCATTTTCATTGTTAATGCTGATTTATTTTTGACTTTTAATGGAATGACTACAAAGGTGTCACTGGATAAATATAGAAGTAACAAGCACCAACAACCCACCAAAGAAACCACAGGTAAACAATTTTATTATATTTTGTTTCTCTTAGTAACCCACTCTTGTATTTAAAAACAATCCCCAAGTCTCGAGATTGTGTAACAGGTATTGGCTGCCTCTCATGATGTACATGATGTGAGATCAAAGAAATATCTTCTTTGTAAGTTTTCACCTTTTGTTACCATCTCTGACAACCATTGAGATATGAGATCTCTCTTCTTAGTAACTCACAATTTTCTTGAGTTTTCATATATATCTACTTCGTTCATTAACAAATTTTTTGAGATCTCTCTTCTATGTGCTTTGTTTAATGAAATATTACTTTGAATTTTGCTTTTAGCTAATCCATTTCTATTTGTACCGATATGTTTGTGTTATGAATGTGTATTCCAAAAAAGAACAAACTGCATTTCTCTTTGTACTGCATTCATATTTAGACAATTGAAAAGTGAAGATTTCCGATGGAATTGAATTATTTACGTATATGCACATACAAATTTCTTGAATCTATTGTGTTTGTAAATGTACATTGTGTTTGATAAGTAGTTATCCTAAAACTTGCAAAATGGATTTGTCTTTTCTATAATTTTTCAGATTAATAAAATCAGTGTTGTTTTTCATATCATTTCTACTTGGACTTTTTTGTTGTTTTTTTTTCATATTGAAAGTAATAATTGATTTCATTGTTTAGATATCTAATATGATTAGTAGTGGATTAGCCCTCTATCATTAAGTGCATGGTTCATGGGAATTGAAACACCTAATTCTTTCGTTGCCTTAAGTTTAGAGTCCTATACTTTGGAAGTGCCTCCCAAGTGCTCATATGTCCTTCAAAAGTCAGCATGTTGGTAAAATGCCAAAATCTCAACTGACTTGGAAGAAGAAAATTTGTAAGTGCATTGGTGTCTTCCAAACAATAAATGACATATATTAATGAAAAATGTAGAGATTTTGTACTTGTCATGAGTTTTTAATAAATACTATTAAAATGTTATAAAACTAACCATAGGAGTTTTTTGCAGCTAATTTTATATCCCCACTAACTCTCGCAATCTTTAATAGTATAGCTTCACACTTCTGGGAAAAGATGTTGAGACAAAGAAAGTTACATTGACCAAGGAAGATGTTGTATCAAAGTGTAAACAACAAATAAGCACTGAAAAAAGGCAATGGAATTAATTATAGGAGGAATAAGCTTACTGCAGTATTGGAATGTCAACTTGAGTAATTGCAAATATTCTTCAATTACCTTGTTAGTTTAAAATTTTTGATTTTGTTTATGAGTTTATTTGTACGATACTATATGCTTGAGACTAAATGGTGTATGATGGCATTGTTGAATGTAGGTAGATTTCAACCATAAATCTTCTAAAGACCATATTGTTTGTTGTTCTTGTTTAAATCTTTTTTTTTTAAATCTAAATGTTTCAATGTGAAAATAATTGTGTATTTTATTTTTTCATTAAAATTGAATGTTTTCGGTTACATATTACGGATTTTGTACCTGTTGCCGCCGCCGCAATGCGCGGGTATCATAACTATTATATTATATGTGCTCATAAGTTATAAGAGAGTGGGGTGATATTTATCTGCTTCACTTGATGATAGATTCAAGAAATTAGGGTTTCTTTCATTGCTGCAACAAAAAGGGAATCAGTCCCACATCCAACAAGCCAAGTTTTCTCTGTTAGATGCATTCAATTGAGAAAGGATATGATCCAGTCATCAACCCAACTGATCTGTTCATTGTGCCATAATGTAATTTTAAATTAGAATTAACAATATGAATGATAAAGTTGTCCCAAAGCTTTTTTTAAGATTGTTTTATCACCTACTCTGATAGTACAGTCAAGCTATGGAACGAAGAAAGTCTCCCAATCTAATCATACGATGAAAGCATGGAGAAGCATGGACAAACGTCGCTTGTGAGATCTTCCAAATTAATGAGTCTTCTGTTTGTGTGATATTTGGTTTCCCTCACCAGCAATTAGTGCCATTGTGCCATTGTAACATCCTTTGGCCAAAAATTAACCAACTAGCATTCTCCCACTTTCCTTCTTCTCCAGGTGAGCTTCTTACTGTTTATTTTTGCTTTATCCAATCTTCATCATCATGTTTTTTTTTTTTAATTTCACAAGAGCCATATACATAATAAAAATGGTGCTTGAGCATCAACATCTTCATTACGACTTTTATAACCATATGATTCTTCACTTTCCAGTTTATATGTTGTCTTTTTGTTATTTTTTATATGATTAATACGTGTTCAATACGATTTTTGAATGCAACAGCCAAAACCGTAAAGAAGTTGCAGTGAAAAAACAACACGTTACCCACTCTGCCAACTTGAAAAGTGGCAACCTTTTGTTGTTTTTGTATCTAAAAAATGTCTCATTTACAACATTTAACTAAATACAAAACCAAATCAATTTACTTTACTTCCTTTTCAAACTCATTCCAAAACTTTTGTAAAACTCATACAACCACCACTCCAACATTATGTATTTGATTGTATTTTGATACGCTAAGATAATATATTGTGGATGCTCATGATAATTCAACTCTGTTTTTATGGTCTTGCTTATTTAGTTATTAGGTATTGTTACATTTGGGGGTCTAGCAATATTCACTATATTTTCTAACTAGCTAATGTTTTATTTTAACTTGATGAGTGTAGCCTGATAAATTATATCTCATGTTCCAAGTTCGTGAATGTATTATGGTTTCAATATTATTGTTTCGTTCTTATCTTGCATCTTCTATGGTGTATGCTTTCATTAAACCATCGTATAACTTTCCAAATAGCTTTTGAATCTAACTCCATTATAAACATTGGTAATTCTTGAACATAGTTTTGGGCCTCTGCATCATTGTTGTTATTCTGCTTTCATGGAACTTTAGCAACTTTTAAGTTGGTGTTCATATCTGAAGGTAAGTGAAGTCAAATTTTCCGGTTCATCTTTTACATTAATTTGCCTTGGGTTTCTACCTTGACAAAATCCTCTGTTTTGACAAAAAGAACTGCATTCTAGCATAGTGGGAAAACCATTATTGTCATGTTTGGAAATCCAAATAATGAACAATGAGACATAATGAGGGGTCTTCATCCAACGATTGCTCATATGTGCATAGATCTTCGAACTTTAAACTGGGTGATTCAAACATTAACAATAGCTTAAGTTATGATCAACATACTAATCATTAGAGTGCAGGTACAAGTATATCATTTCATAAATGATTTACTCCCCGAGGACGGTAATGAGAGTTTTTTTTGTTGATGATTATACAGAAGATTGGTCTCAATAATGGAGCCAAAAAGGTAATGGGAGCATATGAATTAGTTATTGGTGACTTATTGAAACATAGTATGTCAAAGGTTACTCTTTATTATTATAGTTTGAGTTGAGGCTCTGTTTAAAATATTGAGTTTGTTTTGTTCTGATTTAGAATATAAGGTATACAACTGTTGTTAGTATAGTTACAAAGTTTGTATAATGTAGATGATGGCAATTATCAAAATGTTTCCGTCAACAATAAAGAACTATTTGTCTAATTATTGTGTTTGTGTTGATGTGTTCTTATAGGTGATATGTGGTTCAAAGAATCTCATGATGAAGTTGGAACCGATTTTTCGTTACGAACTAATTGCCAGATAAGTATTCTTTTGTGCTTATCATTAATGTTTAATTTTTGAAACTTGGCTCTTTCTTGAATTTACCGATTCTTGTTTCGAACATGTTATTAATTATGTTGAATGTTTTGTATGTTTCATTTAATTTAAGGTTGCTATAATTATTAATCAATATATTGTATCATTTTAATTTTTATATGTTCGTGGTTGTGTATATGTGAGCTGTTGTTTGTATTCAAAGTTGGCCCTCTTGGTTAAGTCTTTGTTGTGAGATCAACATGAAAATGACTTTGGTTTTTATCGCGGGTTTGAGCATTGGTGCATCGGTTTGCTATCAAGCATTACAAGTAGATTAAATTTTAAACACTCAGTGTCCGTCACCGCAACGCGCGGGTATCATAACTAGTATAATATTATGAAGTTTTGGAGTATATAAAATTATCCCAAGATTGGAACCCATCATATATCAATCTTTCAACCGTGAGTTTCTTCTAATCACGAGTGTTTTTTGTGTTATAACTAGTCGCTATCTGTAGTACACAACGCGGAGACTGCATCAAATTTTGGTGTTTTTATGATCTGAGGCATGTAACGTAATGTGTTTCGTATTAACCTTTTAAACATAGGATCCATACCCGTCTTTTGGCTTATTGGTTCGTTTGAAGCCGTGAAGAATTGTTTGTAGCGGATTTCCAAGGAATTGTTGCTGCATTTGGTGATCGTTGGAGCCGATTTTAGGGGTGTTCAACGAATTGGTTTGCAGTTTCTTTGGTTTCTTCGAATTTCAAATTCTGAAAACGAATTTAAAACCGAACCGAATTCGAATTGGAAAATTTTAAACTGTTCAATTTAGAAATTCAAATTCGGTTTAACCCAAACCGAAAATTCAAAGAAAACTTTGCTTGACAAGAGAAGAAAACTACTGTGCACTCAGCACTTCTGGTAGTGTGGACCGTGGACACCAAATTCCATTTTTTTTTTTTGCTTATGCTCTTGCATCATTTTTCCAATGTTTCTGGGATTACTCAAGTCTCAAGAAAATGAATTCAAATTGAAGTTCAGGATCGAGCCCATTGTATAAATTCAATTTGAAGTTTAGGGCAAAAATAACAACTCATAAATGTTTATATTTATCTTTCTTATTCGTGTACGGAACAAATGAACCCCTTGTCTGCACGTGCCTACATCAAAGTGTACCTATGTACGTGAAAAATCAAAACCAATGTTTGTTTCTGTATATGTTCAAGTATGTGTCCATGTTTACATGTAAACGTGATCGTGGTTTAAGTTTGACATGGAATTAAGAACAGAAACGTGAAAAATAAAAACCACGATCATGTAAATGTGGAGATCGATGTTTAAGTATGATATGTATAAAAATAAGAAACATGGAATTAAGAACAGGTTGAAAGGAGATCGTGAGAGACAAGGGTTTTACAGATTTCGGCGGCGTAAGAAACTGTGGCGGCCTACGGCGACGTTTCGTCTTCTATTTGCTTCGGCCTTCTCTTTGCTAGTGGACACCGGGAGAGAGCAGGCAACCACCGGCCATCATAGACAACAACGGTCACGGAGAAGAGACGAGTGATGGAGTGAGACCGTACAAAGCGGCGGCGGCTAGGGTTAGATGTGAATCTGAGATAAGTTTGTAAAATGGTTAAATGTGAATGGGAGATAGCTAATTCAAATTTTGGCTCGAATTCAATTTAAAAACAATAATTCGAAATGTGATTAAAAAACCGAAACTACAATTCGGGTTCAAACCTAACCGATTCAAAACCAAAAACCGAATTCGAAATTTACAAATCAATTTCGAATTTGGTTTTTTCGAATCCGATTCGAAAACTCAACACCCCTAGCCGATTTGTTCGTTGGTTGCGATTGCAAAGTTTGCGGCCGTTCAAGCATTGATTCAACGATTAAATATGCGGGCTTAGAAGACGGATAATCAAAAGCTTCCAAACGCAACCAGATGAATTGTTTTTAATTTGTTATTATATTATAATAATTTTGATTTTTATCATTGACTAGGGTTATGGTAGTCCGCAGCGTTGCTGCGTCATGACTATGTAGTATTTATTGATTAAGATAAGCTATGATGTTAAAAGATAGACACATATTCAATACTTCAATAATGACAACAACAGCAATGCATATTATGTGTGTTTAAACATTAGTGGGTTACATGTTTTTTTACGAACTTGGTTTGACTCAATTGATATGTCTAAATTATATTGTTTTTTTAGAGTTTTATATGAACAAAAACATGTTTTCATATTATTTTTTGTGGTTTCATCTCTCCATGTTATTTTTTCCTAATAAAATCCTCAGGTTATTATTTTCTTTCTGGTTTTTGGAAAAAAAAAAAAAATCAATCCTACATTTTTCACATAAAAAACCAGCATGTTTTCACTTGTTTTCCATGTAAACACTCAAACTTAATGACTTTGTTGGCAAAAACAGAAAAATTCTAAAAAATCACAAACAAATAAATATCTTGAGGATTTTCTTGGTAAAAATAACACGGATAGGTCATACCGCAAAAACAACAAAAATACATGTTGCTTATTTTCATATTAAACCTCTTTTTTACACAAAAAAAAATATAAATAGCAAAAGTTGATATTTTATATGCATCTTGTGAGACAAAAGCAAAAACCAAAATCAAAACAATTCATTTAATTCTTTAAATTGGGGTGGAAGTAGAAAATTTCAATATTATATATGTAATCAAATATTGATGAAATTGATGTACAAAATGAATACTTTTATTTACAAATAAAACATAAAAAATGTTGAATTCAATATTTATTAAACTTTAAAGAGATTCGTATATAAAATAAATAAATTTTATGTATAAATATAAAAATATATAAATAATCAAATATAATATTGTCCAACAATAACGTTTTTTATTTAAAATAAATAGAAATGACAGTATTACCTACAATGTAACAATATTTCTTATAAACTAAAAATAAATTTATATAAGAAAAAAACAATTGTGAAGTATAAAAATAAAAAAAGTCAAAATATAAATTAATATTTTTAGTTAGTCAACAGGAAAAAACCAAAAAACAAAACAAAATATTACAAAAGGTGAAAATCAAAAATCTCTTACTTCTTTGATTGAAGAAAACATGTTATGTATCAAAAATGCCTGAATTATTTTTTCATTTTTTATATGTATTTTTATAATTTCAAAGTTTCTCAATTTTATTGGCACAAATCACAATATGACGTTGCAGTTAACGCACAAAAAAAAAAAAAAAAAAAAAAACTTTCATGTTTTTCTTTTACTTCTTATTTATTTATTTTATTTTATTTAAAACAATCTCTATACTCTCTCTAAAACTCACCATTCTACAATCACAACCGCCTCCACAGGTAGGGGTGTGCACGGTTCAGTTCAGTTAGGTTAGTAGTTAACATGTGAATCGTGTTCGGTTTCGGTTACCAGCAGGTCTTCGGTTATTCGTTAAAAGCAGGTTAACCCGTGGTTCGGTCCACGGTTACCCACCCCTTCTTTCTATAGCACTGAGGAGCAGTCTACTACAGTGATAGTGGAACCTCGACTAGAGTTGCAAGTAAAGACCTATATGTTTAAAAGCAAATAAATCTATAGAAATATATATTTTTTAAGCACAACTTCTTTTTAATTTCAAACTCATAGTAAACTATTTGATTATAAATCTTAAAAGTTACACTAAATTTATTTAATAAAACAATTAAAATAAAAATCATTTGAAAATCTATTAATTAATGTCTTATAGTGTCTAAATGAAACTATAAATAAAAGCTACTAACTTGTATATATATAATCGGTTCGGTACGGTAATCCACGGTTTTCTAAAAATGAAAACCTAAACCGCCTTGTGATGTTTTGGTTTCGGTTTTTTCGATTTCGGATCAAGCGGTTTAAGCGGTTCGGCTTGATTTTTCGGTTTTGTTTGAACACCCCTATCCACAGGATGTATGTATATATATAAATTTTTTAGTTTTTATTGTTATATATTTATTAATCAGTTTTTATTGGTTTATGTTATATTTAGTTTTAATAAGTTTTCAATTAGTTAGTGATATATTTTTTGAATAAACTTGTGAAATTTTATATTTTTTTTACTTTGTTTGAAAAAATAAGTTTTTATTCGGTTTACATAATTATATATATATATTTTTTGTTTCGTTAAATTGAAAATCTAAATGGTTCGTTGTTTCAAGAATTTCATCTATTCAACAAAATTAAAAAAGTGAAATAATTCATCATTTTTTCTATCGGAAATATTTATAGATTGATAAATTGTTTTTACGTTCGGTTAAATTAAAAATAAGAGTTTCTCGTTTTTTCCGAGTGAAAACATTTAAAATTAAATCAGTTTACGTTATTTCCAGTCGTTTAAATTTAATATGGTTTATCGTTTTTCCTAAACAAAAGTATATAAAACTAATATGGTGAAACGCCCTGTCACAAACATGTCTACTCTCGTCTCCTCATCCAGCGCATATCTAATCACAGACTGGGATTTCTCCCTGAACGCAGTCTCATACTCCTGAACAGTCAGACCCTCCTATCGTAGAGCTAAAAACTGTCTCTCAATCTCCCTCGTCAAGTCAGCTGGACAGTACTGATCCTGGAATCTCTTCCTAAACTGAGCCCAAGTCATCGTCCCCACCAAATCAGAACCAATATCCCTCGAGGTATTCTTCCACCATGTCAACGCTAGACCCACTAACATCCCCGCAGCATACTCCACCATATCCGTCTCTAAGCAGTGGCTCAAGCGAAATGCCCTCTCTGAACACTCTAGCCACTCCAGAGCCTTCACAGGCTTCATAGTCCCGTCGAACTCCTTCGCCCCAGACCCCTTAAAGGCTTTGAACGAAGCGCGATCAGAACGTCGTCCACCAGTCTCAGTCCTCACAATATTGCTCCCGCCAGTAAGAGCAGATACCACATGCTTTCCTGCATCAGATCGGGAAGAAACAATCAAGTCGCGAATCTCCTGAAAACTCTGCTGCATCTTCGCACGGCTCTCGTCCATAACATCTCGTACATAACGGGTCATGTACCTCATCATCCAGGTCTCACGAGGGGTCAACGGCCCTCCCTCGGGTCCAATATCATCATCTAAATCATCCTCATCCTCGCGCTCTCCGTCTAAATGCTCTATATCCTCTGACCCTACAACAACTCGCTCCTCGCGTGGATGACTATGACTCTCATCATCAGCCATGGTGCTGAAATTAAATTTATGAATCAAATTAAAATTTCCATTATATTTTCATACTTGATTAGATTCTGGTTTGCGCATAAGGGTATATGTTTACATAATTACGAAGGCTACAGTTAAACCCTATCTTAACCGTACCCAATTTCCCTAAGGCCATCAGGATAGAGTTTTTCTCGTACAATCATAACTTACACTACTAATGATCTTACGGTTTAAGACTAAGCACCAAACAAGTACTTAATTCACTTAAACCAAAACTGGCTCTGATATTGAAACGTCTCGTTCTAATAACGCGGCGCTTTTACTAAAATCTGCAACATAAACCTCGAAGTAAGTAAATAACGCTTTCTAATATCAAACTTCAATTTCAATGCATAAATAAGCTAACCAACACATTCAGAGTTAACTGTCCGATACATCCAATGATTTGCTTCGATTGTGGGGTTCAGGGTCATGTAGCGAGGAACTGCCCTCAGCGGAGGCAGAGTCAGAATATGAGTACTAGCATTGTATCTATGAGTTAGCCAGCTGCAGGACCAGCTCAGTTGAGGAGAAGCGACACTGATAGAGTTCCGACCCGTGCTTTTCAAATCACCGCTGATGAGGCTTGCGAGACTCCTGATGTGGTTACGGGTATTTCTGACTGAACGCTTTACTCATTTGTCTGTTACCTAGCTGGGGTGCCACCATTCGTTTTTATATATGTGGCTCTTTTCCTTGTCATCTGAATGTAATTCTTTTATATTGTTTGATTCCATTGATGTTGGGACTGTAAGCGAGCGTGTGTCATAGGCTTAAGAAATTTACATATATGCTTAGTCTTGGTGATCAAGATTTCACTTTAGAGTTTGTAGTTATAAATACTAGGGAATTGAATGTGATTGTGGTATGAATTAGTTGGATGCTTATAATGCTCATATTATTTGTTCAAGAAGTAAGATTTAAATTTCTAGTGAGTAGCTAAAAATATGTGTATTTATAGTGTTTTGATGCAACAAGGAAGAATAATTAATTATGCATTGAAGTAGCAGAAAAGTCATGAGAGGAATTATTCTATACAAGACTTAGAATTGGCAACAATGATGTTTACATTGATGTTATAGAGATGTTAATTAGATGACAAGGAATGTCTCCTAGTCACTAATACTTGCGGAGGTAAATCTTCCAGGACAAAATTTCATTGAATGTGTTACGATAAGCATTATCAATTGATTAGCATTCTAAGTCTAAGCGCACAATTAGATTCAGATTATTCGCGAGTGATTGGGAGTTATTCAGGATCGACCAGAGGTATATTCGATTTAAACATAGATCAGTTGAATTTGAAGTTGATCGTTACGTGATGCTAATAGTATCGTTTGGGAAGGAGATTATACAAAATAAGAAGCGTAATCCTAAGTTCATTATAATGTGTTGGACTATAAAGTGCATAGGTGCGCAAGATTAACAACTAAAATTTCCATTGGAGTTTGTTAATGCACATGATGGATACGATATTAGTTTTATAAAAAAATTGAAGAATGCCGATAGGATGATACCCACTCAGAATGATAAGATTGATATGAGGCTTAGAACTGTCAAGATGTTTTAAATTTAGGTGGCATAGCATTGAGGCCTGAAAACATACGTGGAAGTCTAAGACAGATATGTAAGTGAGATATTCGATTTACTTTAATTTCTTATGATCTCGATGACGAGATCAATTCAACTTGTAGGAGATTGTAACACCCATTAATTTCGAGTCATTTAATTTAATTATTAATTCGAGAAAATAGGATATAATTTATCAAAGTCTATTGTGGGCATTTAAATGATGAGTTTGTGATATTAAGAATTTGGAAATAATTATACACACACACACACACACACACACACACACACACACATATATATATATATATATATATATATATATATATATATATATATATATATATATATATATATATATATAAATGGAAATCATACATGCATGAATACACCATAATCATAACCATCATCATCATCCAACTTTCTATATAAATTCATGTATATATGTACACAAAACCCTAATAGCTAATTTTGCACCTCAAGAACACAAACACTTTCAAAAAAAAAAATCTGGTATTCTTCTGGCTTTGAGCAATTTTTTCATCATCTTCAACACAAATCACCATTGGAGGTTCATTAAGGTAACTATCCACACCAATTACTGTATATATATGTTTCAATCACAGAGTATATTTCTGCTTAAAATCTAATCTAAAATTTAACATTTTGAAACAATGATAAACAACATATTCATAATTTGGTTCAAGAGTTTTAAGAACAAGAGATTTCATGGGTTTTAGTTAATGAAACGAAAACTTACATATAAAATGATTCAAATCAGAAAATAGAATGTAGAATCAATTAGTAGAAATAATGGGTGTGAGTCGTGCGGAAACCGGCCGGGGAGGCTACCAGCGGCGGCGGCGGTGTTTGTTTAGGTCAGGAACAACAGAGCAGGCGGCTATATTTTTCCATGTGACGTCCGCGCTTCTTTTCTGTGCTCCATCGAAAGAAGAGAGTAAGAGTTGTGTCTGTAGGGTGGTGTTTGGCCGGCGACCGCTCGGCGGCGGAGACAGCCACCATCGGCGTCCCCTGTTTGTCCATATGCTTTCTCTCTCTTTCGTTCTGAGTTGCACCGAGGATGTAGGGAGATGAGGCCGAAATCCGACCGGAGTGGGAGGTCAGCGGCGACGTGTAGTTGTCGGCGCCTCCTTTCTCCCATTCTCCTTTCTGTTTTCTGGGTTCCAAAGAGTAAGAGATGAGAGTAATAGTGGTGTTGGGGTGTTGTGCTAGTCGGCGCCAGAAACGGTCTTGGCAGGCGATTTCTCCCCCTGGCCGGCCCCCTTTCCTATGCTTTCTTCATTTTTGGTGTCTGCATGGAGAGAGAGGGAAGAGAGAATGAGTTATGTTTCTTTCTTTTTCTATTTTTTTATTATTTTATATGTAAGTTTTCGTTTCATTAACTAAAACCCATGAAATCTCTTGTTCTTGAAACTCTTAAACCAAATTGTGAATATGTTGTTTATCATTGTTTCAAATGTTAAATTTTAGATTAGATTTTAAGCAGAAATATACTCTGTGATTAAAACATATATCTACAGTGATTGGTGTGGATAGTTACCTTAATGAACCTCTAATGGTGATTTGTGTTGAAGATGAAGAAAAAATTGCTCAAATCTTTGAATTCCAGCCCAGAAAATCAGAAGAAATACCCAGATTTTTTTGAAAGTGTTTGTGTTCTTGAGGTGCAAAATTAGCTATTAGGGTTTTGTGTACATATATACATCAATTTATATAGAAAGTTGGATGATGATGATGGTTATGATTATGGTGTATTCATGCATGCATGATTTCCATTTATATATATATATATATATATATATATGTGTGTGTGTGTGTGTGTGTGTGTGTGTGTGTGTGTGTGTGTGTGTGTGTGTGTGTGTATGTATAATTATTTCCAAATTCTTAATATCACAAACTCATCATTTAAATGCCCACAATGGACTTTGATAAATTATATCTTATTTTCTCGAATTAATAATTAAATTAAATGACTCGAAATTAACGGGTGTTACATATGGTTAGTTCTTTTTTCGTTTGGTTAAATCGAAAATCGATGTTGTTAAATGTTTTTTCCAATAAAAAACGTTAAAAATTAGAGTAAGCGGTTGTTTCTGCCATTTGATTAAATTGAAGGCCGAAATGATTCGTTATTTTTTTCGAGCGAAAACATTGACTAACCATTTCAATTTTTCCAACGAAATGGTTAACCAAATGTAAAAAACGACCAATCAAATCTATTTTTAAGTATTTTCGACGGAAGAAAATGAACAACCATTCCAAATTTTGATTTAACCAAATGTAAAAAATAACCAAATAATTTAATTTTTTATGTTTTATAAGAAAAAATAATGAACCATTCCGATTTCTAATATAATGAAACGGAAAAACGACGAACCAAATTAATTCAAAATTTGTTCGTTCAAAAAAATGCTATGTGTGTGTGTAGGAAATCCGTCTTAGGAAACCACATGAACATTTCTATACAAATATAAGAAGCCACGAGACATTAAATGTAGGAAACCAAAAGGATCTTTCTGTAATTACTTCTTAAACTATGAGGACCTTTTTGTAATTTTGAAAAGCACCTTAAACTACAAAGACTTTTATGCGACTTTTGAAAATCACCAAAACGGTGCGTTTTGGTATCACAAATATAGGGTATATAAATATAAATTTATAAAGTATGTCGGTATTAAAAAAAATAAAGTATAATATCTATTTTTATAATATTAACACAACTTTTGGTCACGGAATATATTTCAAATAAATTTGAATTTTAGATTTTAATATGATTGATGGTGATGGTAGAAGATAGTTTTTAGTATTGGTTAGGGGTATAGGTTGTAATCTAAAATGGATGGGTTGAAATTTAATTCATGTGAGCAATATTTAATGTACACTCCCTAAGTTACTAATCGTACACCCACACTAATTAATTAATAAATTAACTATTCCTTAATTACATTAATCATTGCTTAAAAATTTAAGTGCTTTGATTGATGTCAAATTAACTTTTTTTATTTTTTTATTTGATGTGAGACACATAAATTACTAAACGTACACACCCTATTGTCACATCAACTTTCATTTATTTTTTATTACATGGGACCCACTATATTTGATGGACGCTTGGCAATTTGCATATGATCGATTAACATATTTATAGATATACGAATTTTTATTTTACAATTTGCAGCTTAAACCCTATATTTTTATAGAAGTTACGGTTTACACTCTATGCAACAATTCAAAAGCATAAAAACAAAAATAAAAACGTGATGTGACAGTAGGTGGTGTACGATTAGAAAGTTTGGGACCCACACAAAAGTTGGTGTGACAGACGGGTCACATCATCATTAAAAGACGAAAATTATATTACGGGGTGGGTTCAATGGAGAACCTCTATGCATCGAAGAACCTTGAAGAACCACAATGCATCGCTAGAAAATTGTAATGCATCACGTGGAGGTCGATGCATCACGCGGAATTTATGATGCATCACGTGGAAGTTTTGATGCATCACGGTGGAATTGTGATGCATTTGTGGTATGCATTGTGGTTCTTCAAAGTTCTTCGATGCATTGAGGTTCTCCATTGAACCCACTCCATTATATTAATATAGTGGGTCCCATTAAGAAAAAGAATGTTGATTTGACATTAATCAAATCACCAATTTATTAAGCAATGATAAATGTAATTTAAGAATAATTATTTAATTAATTAATCGGGGGGTGTACGATTAGTAAAATGGGGGGTTTACATTTAACATTGCATGTATGAGTCGCGAGAAATGTCAAATTCCTATAAACAAATAAAATTGATGGAAAATACATAAAATTTCACATTTGTCATAGTTATCAAAATTCTAAACAAGCTAAATTTGAATTCCAATTCCATTGGATTCCATTCCATGAACTAAACACCACCTTAAAGATAAAATCATCATTTTAAAAAAAAAAATGACAGGTTAAATGATAAAAAAAATGTTAAATAATCAACCATATGTACTGTAATAGTAATTTTAATGTAAAAAAGATGTGCTCCGTAATTACATGTAACTACAGTAACAAAAATTGTAATTTATCCGAAATAATATATTTCGTACCAATTTCTATTCCAATATGTATATTTAAAATTATAAATCATGAAAGCATACTTTCAGAACATTTTATAAAAGATAAAAGTTTTAAATTTCAGTTATTAAAGTGTTAAAACATCACTAAATGCATAAACATGGAAAATAATGCTCAAACATAAACCATCTTTATTAAAATTTAACAGTACATTATCTACTAGGTTATTACCCATGTAATACATGAGTTAATTTTAGAAATTGATATTTATATGTATGTATAATATAACAATTATATGAATATTAAAATTTACTTAATTTTAGTTAGTTAGTTATTAAATTAATCCATATTAGATTTACATAGATTTGATTTGTTTTAAAATTTAAATATATAATCAGTAAATGACGTGGCAAAAGGAGAGAGCGACATGTGTCAAGTTCAATGAGAGCATGCCATGTGGCATTTAGTTACTCTTTTAATAGTATAGATAGATAGATTTTTACAAACTTTAAGGTTGCGTTTGGCAAGGAGGCTTCAGCTTTTGATTTTTATAATCTCAAACTCAAAAACTTTGTTTGGTTGATAGGATTTTAAACTTTTGATCAGGATTTAAAAACTCACAAAAACTCTTCTACGAAAAGCTACTTGAAGTAACTTTCAAAACACGCTTGAGTTTTTTGTCAGACAAAATTACTTTTTTACCCTCTAAATAATCATACACTATCATTTTTAATTAATATTAACGTATTTTTATGTCATTTAATACTAAAAGCTACAACTTCAACTATTCTTACCAAACATATTTATAAAAAAAAACAAAAAGTTTCAGCTCTTTTAAAAAACTGCAACTCTCAAAAGCTCCACCTACTAAAAACTCTAGCTCACAGCTCCAGCACGAAGCTACAGCTAGTCGTGCCAAACATACCCTAAATGTAAAATTTGCTTTCTAGTTTCTACAGGAGTTTAGAAATACGTTACCCGGTACAAAAATTTATATAAAGTATGTTTCATTTGTTTACAATTTTTCCATTTTAAGATACTATGGTTATGTTTGGCACGACTAGCTGAAGCTATGAGTCGGAGCTTTTAAGAGTTGTAGGTTTTTAGAAAAGATGGAGTTTTTAGTTTTTATGTGTTTAGTAAAATTAACTGTAGTTGTAGCTTTTAGTATTAAATGATATAAAAAAGACATTGATATTAAGTAAAATTGTAGTTTATAATTATTTGAAGGCTAAAAAGATAATTTTGTTTGACCAAAAACTTAAACTCGTTTGGAATACTACTTCAAGTAGTTTCTCGTAAAAAAGCTTTTGAGAGCTTTCACATCCGAATCAAAAGCTCAAACTCCTGTCAACCAAATGGAGCTTGAGCTTCCAAATATTAAAATAGAAACTCTTGAAAGCTACGTTGTCATGACCTATAATTTACCCTAGTTGATCTTATCATCGACAATTGATCATTTAACCATAAAAATCACAATAACTTTAAAAAGGTTGCTATTCAAATGTCTCATTGTCGGTAGACTTAACACTTCTCAAATAATAAAATAGATAATGATCATTTAAACATAAGATATATTATAAAACAAAGTGATGTAATTCAAATATGATTACTAAGAACTTGTATAGGAATAATCGTTCAGTTTATATCACAGATGAACATCCAAATAGATATTACCCTCCAATTCCACTTTTCGCTATAAACTCATAACTCTTGCAATGAATTTGAATTTGTATATAGCATATTTTGAAATCTGGATTACAAAAACAATGAGCAGAAATGTGTTTAGAAGTCCTTCAAAATCTATAGTTAAAAAAATCATTCATTACTAGCTATTTGTAAATATATTTGAATACATAACACTTCACATAACACATACCCTTAAAGCATTAAACAACATTCCACTCATCAACTGATCAACTAATATATGCTACTAATTAATTCTAATTCTGCATTAAACAACATTCCACTCATCAACTGATCAACTAATATATGCTACTAATTAATTCTAATTCATTAAAAAATTCATTTCGCCATCCAAATGCCTCTTGATGTAGCTGCTTGCAAAAAGTTGTTTTTATAAAATCCAACCATTTATTCCAAGATATAACAAATACAAAAGTTATAATCTAGGACCAAGACTATGCACTAAAATGCAATTTCGAAACACATAAACAACTAACCTGCACCTGCTACAAAGCCGCTAGAAAATTTTCTGCCATCATTGCAGATCCTTAGAACTCGACTCCGCTCCATTCTTCCAAAGGGTGTAATTACACGAGCCCGACAAAAGGTAAGACAAATTGTCAGACTCTTCAAACATACTTCGAGGGAACTCTTGAAACCCATTCATGTCCAAAGGCGAAAAGCAAGCACTAGGCTCACTACATCCACCTGAACTGTTAGAATTGAAATTGAAATCATATAACCCAACTTCTTTAACCGAATCAATATTAGTATCTCCACGATCATGTACACCACTCGGTACAACAACTTTGGGTTCATCCAACGGAATCGCAGGGGTATGGCCTTGGAAAAGTGCAATGTGTCCAAATAGTTTGTCTTTTCTTGAAAACGTTGTACCACAAGAACAAAGCCATCTGTCTCGTCCACAATGCTTTTCGTGTGTTTTTAGATCTGCAATCACAGAGAATTTCTTGGTGTTGCAACGGCTACACGTATAGCTTTTATCACAATGGGTTCTCTTGTAATGATTCTTCACACACAAGATTGTCTTAAGTGGTTGGAACTTCTTGTGATCTTTATTCCGCTTACAACCAACATACGGACATGAATACCTCTTGATCAGCTTCGGTTCCAACCCCGTCTCCTTATGGGGTTTAGCCAATGCAGCTGGCGTTTTATACTCGTCTCCATGACCCCTCATATGCATCCTCAAATTAGCATCTCGTTTAAAACCCTTGCCACAAATCACACAAAAATGAGTGTGAGGAGCAAGAATCTCCTCTTTCTCGAGCTGCAAGATTTCATATGATCCAGGAGGAAGATTCTCTCCTTCATCAACATCATCATCATCTTTAGATTCATGTTCTTCATGAACATCCATATGATCAGTTTCGTTCGACTGATCCTCCACCTTGTTGACCATATTCTTATAAATATTACCATCGTTTCCATTTCCATTTCCGATTTCAATTTCATTATCATTATTATTATTTTTAACAATAGCAGCATCAATACAATCATTATTATTGTTCTTATTAGATTTCGAAAGGTTGTCAACACATGGATTTGGTGAGAAATTCGGATGTTTGACCAAAGGGAGAAGGCTACCTGCGGTTGAAATCAGCTGAATTATAATCGAAGTGAGATCTGCTGTAACAAGTTGCTGTTGCTGAATCATAAGTTGATGTGTTTGATCCATAGATGATTTCGTTGTTCGTACGATTAACTGCACCAATTCCTGAAGTTGATGAATCTTTTCTTCCATTACTGAGAGATTACTTAGCATTGTTTTCGGATCCCATAATTGAGATTTGCTTTTATCCTCAAGATCTTGTTGAGTAATGGATTCTAATTGTTTCCTGATCATAACATCATAACCCAAGATCAACGACTTTTCCCTTTGTTGCTGTGGATCACCATAGTTTCCGAAATGCCGATTTCGACCTTGAGGAATTTCATCGAGTAATTGATTAGCAGAAGATGGTGGCTTCTCGTTTCTAACATCCATTTCAATTCTTAGATCTGCTAAATAAAAATAAAAAAATGGCACATTAATTAGAATAATATGATGAACAAGACAATAAGATCACTTCACATTGTACATAAACCCTAAACATTAAAAATACAAAAGATTGACAATTGAGATTTTCCAAACATTAAAATTAGGAGAAATTTATTAAGAAAGGTAATATAAAAAAGAAATTTTGACGATAAAGGTATCGTAAAATCTTTTACGCTAAGAAAAGTAACATTAAATTGAATTTTTATATAGATAAAGGTATCGTAAAATCTTTTAGGCTAAGAAAAGTAACATTAAATTGAATTTTTATATAGATAAAAAAAATTTACGTTACTTTTATAAACTCCATCGATCTGCTAATAAAAATCGCACATTAACTAGAATCAAATCATGAAGAAAACAATTAGATCACATAAACTACGAGTAATAAATCGATTAACAAATGAGGTTTCGGATCAATTACTTCATAAATCATAAACCCTAGTGAAATGAAACGTCAACTACAGATTTAGATTTACCATTTACACTTAAATTAAAAGGAAAATAATTTGAATAACAATCGTAAGAACTAAGAACACATATACTTACGCATCCAGAAAAAAAAAACACACGAATCAGAATCAAAATCAATCATAATAAACAGTTAAAATCTGAACTCAAATTAAGACAGAAAAGTATGTAAATGAAAAATCGAGTTAAGGAAGAACAGATTTACCTGATTGAAGAAATGAAAGTCAAATACGGATTTAGATTTCACAGTAACACTAAACTTATAATGAAATTATACGAAGAACAATTGCAAGAAGTAAGAACACATATTTAAACACGCAAATCAGAATCAAAACAAACATGAACAGTTGAATGTCAAATTGAGATTGAAAAAGTGAGAAAATGAGAAATCGAGAAAATGAAGAACAGATTTACCTGATTATAGAAGATTATTGCATGATAGAACAAGAAATTGTTGTTGATCGAAGGTCGAATCGAATGGAAAGAGGCGAAAGGGAATCTTACTTTTGGCATGAAAAAAGATGTGCAACGCTTTCTTCCACCTCTTGTTCTCTTTATTTTATTTTATTTTTAATATTTTTAAGATTTATTATAATTTTAAATAATTTTGTCAGCCTTCTATTATTAGTCAACGATGTAATAAACAAACGGCCTTGCTTTCCTTTCCTTGTCAATTTTTTTTTCCAAGATCGATTACTAAAAAGGGATTATTGTGAAAAAAAAAATATTTTAAGTTAGAAGCTTTTTTAATGAAGTTTCCTAATTATTTTTATATTTTTCAAAAAACCCCAACCAATAAAAATTTACCAATTTAGCATTGAGCATAGATCGCATCTACATGATAAAAGATGTTTATGTGATATACATACGACATCCACATTGCATTTATGTGGTAATTAATTTTTGGAGGGATTAGTAGGGTTTTTTTTATAAACAAACTAAGTTAATGTATTACATGGATTATTTTTAAATAAATATTGATAAATATGGAAAAAATAATAATTATAAGAATAACAGAATTTATTTAAATTTAGATAATTAATTATTAAATTAATCATATTAGATTTGGATTGATTTGATTTAATTTATAATTTAAAGTAAATTTAGCAAATGAAGTGACAAAAGTATATGATAACATGTGGCAAATCAAAAAAGATCACGACACGTGACATATTATTTACTAATTTAATAGCATTTATAGATACATTATAGATTTGTTCAAAGGAAGAACAAAATAAAACGAAACCGTCCAAGATCATATCAAGAAAAACATGATAAGAGAAAAGTATTACACAAATAAAAATGTACTTTGGAGATTGTTCATAAAAGAACTCGAATGGAATGCTAAAAAAAATATCGGTGATGACACAATTGAGGGGTCGTCAAAAATCAATCAAAAAAACGAACTAAACATTTTGTGTGTGTGTGTGTGTGTGTGTTAAGCCGAGAACAGGAAGGGGGTTCGGCCTATATAGGGTAGCCGAATTCTCTTCTAAATAGGGATGATCAAAAAAACCGAAACCGATGGGGAACACCGAAAACCAATTCAAATGGGGCGGGTTTTTCCCCAACCCATTATTTTAAACGGGTATGAGATTTATGATACCCGCCTCGATCACCCGATTAAAACATCGATTGAATACCCGTTTACTTTTTACATAATAATAACTATTTTATTTTTATTTTAGATTATATATGTATGTTTGTATTATATTTATATCATATAGTAGTGTACCCGCGCAAAGCGGCGGCGACAACAATTTAATTTTTTGGTTGATATGCTCTTTCAATAACGCATCATCCTTCGAAAGATATTTTAGCAGAATGTGGATGAGATTTCAGTTCCGCAACACCAAAATAAAGAATCAAATAATAGAAGCTATTATATCTAAATAACGTTTTCTATTAACTTATAGAAGAGAAGGAAAACCGTAACAATTCATTAATTTAATTGTAATAAACAGATTTAATGACTCATATATTATTATCGAAATGCAACTAAATAATTACTTTTAATCGCAACAAGTCATTGAAATTCTCGAAATTCAACTGGACAATTACTTTCAAACGTAACGGCAAGTCATTGAAATTTCTCAGTGCCAGCAACCTTCAACGAGTGCCAACTCGTTGCTAATATATGTTTCAACAAACGACCTTCAGTGACTTGCTTCAACGTGCACTCAGGGTTCAATGGTTCTATTCTGTTTTAAACATGATTTGCACTATTTACATGCAAGTCTTAGAATAATGGGTTTTCCCATCCCCAAATACCAAATTTTGAGCACCAACGTCTCATTCATCTTAGCTTTGTTTTGGACATTCATTATATCGTTGCGATGCTCTTAAGAACACGCACCCATAAAATAACAATTATATATCTTTTATTCATATATAATCAAATTTCGTCCAAAATCCATAAAAAACACTTTTTTCATATTTTTTTTCCAACAAACCGCAACAATATAAAAATAGTAAAAATATGCTCGTTTCATATCTAGTGTCTTCATATCAATCACATTCACACCACGTCAATGGTTTTGTTTTATAATAAAACCATAAATTAAAACGAGCCAAATCTCGAACAAACAACAGACAAACCATTAGTTTGAAGAGAGCGCCAAACGTAATATAAAGGACCCCAAAAAAATAGCTACAAATAGCTAATTACATATCTACCAAGCCATTTTAATTTGAAGCTCAATAAACATCTGTATGGATAACTTTTGAGTATTGAGGTAGGATGTTCATTGCGGACAATCTAACCATTTGCAATATGTGAAAAAAAGATATGATTTTGCAACTTCCAAACAGTCCAATCTTACATTATATGTACACGAAAAAGCACATACACCATTAATGAAGAAAAGAATCATCAACTTACACACTTCTACTAATAAACATCTGTATGGATAAACAAAATCATTTTTTAAGAGGTTGACTTGGATGATGCACAGAATCTAAAACAATATTGGATTCATATTCATATAACTTGCACTGCTTCTACATCATTCTCTCTTTTGATGGTTGGTAGATGATTATACATCAAGAGCTCCAAGATGAACAGATTTTAGTCACCAGATGGTGATTCTTCACATCAACATGGAGGCATCTGGTCACAAATGCTTTGCAATCCAGACCTATAACTCGGGTGAAGCAACCTAACTCCAAGTTCGGTCTTCATACGTGCATTCACTACTCTTTTCTCCCCCCTTAAACCTCCCTCTCCAGCGAGTAATTCATTTGTTGCTAGTGACACCACTTTCTTGATTAGAGACGACCATTTCTCATTGAACAGATTATGAGCAAATGAAAACACTTCCATTCGTGGGGCAGGGTCATCATCCACGATGTTGTAGATTCTTCTAGAATAAGATAATTTATAGAAAGACGATAGTATCTTCTTAATGAACGTATCAAATTTACCTAATGCAAAAAAATACCCTGGAGATGGTTTGTAAAGGCTTTTGCTCAAAGCATTGCAGATTTCAGCAACATGAACACGGGATGTGTGTTTCTTGAATGATCTTTCTCTCTGAAAAGGCCCCCGTTTAACAATGGTATCAGTGCAAACATTTGTTTAAGTCTCTTGTGAGCTGAGATATTTCAAGTGGAAGATATCAGAAAGAGATTATATGAAGCTAATTACCTAGTTCGAATGAATCATGAAGAAAAGTACCTCTAACGTAATAGTATGATCAGAAACATCAACAGGCTTAGCTCGAAAGATGCTGGCAATGTCCAAAACATCCCTTCGAGCTGCAGATATTGCAACAACTTTGATTAACATTAATTCACGTTTTGAAAAGGGCAAGAAGGTGATATCTTTGCCTAAACATATAACAACATGGTTTCAATTTGTCAGATCATAAGTTTTCTGCATATAAACAGCAAATCCTGTAAAAATCATAAAGGTCAAATTTGTAACGATTTCAAGGGGTTTGAACCAAAATGGCTTACTGTTAAAAGACGGTGAATTCATCAATGTTACCTGGTTGAAATTTAGGACAAAATCAAATTACTTTCACGTGTGAAAATTTCTAGTCACCGTTTATCTCCAATTATCCAAATATGTGTCATCTATAGGAAGTGTGGATGGTTTTATCTTATTTCTAAATATATACAATATATGGAGGATGAAATTTTGGAAATGAGAATATCAGTGTGCTAGCAGCCTAGCACGCTTTTGAAGTCTCACATATATTAAAAAATGTAGTCATTAGTAATGTTGCACACATTTTAGATTACCGAGATGGTTTTCCATGGTTGGGACTATGAGAAGATCACTTGCCAGATGTCTTTCGCACAAACACCGGTCCTTGGTCATTTTGTTTGGCAATTAAAAAAACATGAGAAGAAAAACAGTACAATGCTAACAGTTCATCCAGGCAATACTCAAGGTATAAAATTTATAAGCCTTGTGAAGAACTTTGAAATATATACATGCTCACCCCAACAAGAACATCAATCTCGATCGCAAGGAACAATGTTGTTGAACCAGTAACTGCCTAAAGAAAAAAATCTTTCTTATCTACTCGCGATAAAAAAAAGCCTCGTCAAAATCAACCTTGAAACAACAAAATATCAAGAAT
The DNA here is from genome assembly GCA_020465985.1 of Centrapalus pauciflorus. Classification (NCBI taxonomy): domain Eukaryota; kingdom Viridiplantae; phylum Streptophyta; class Magnoliopsida; order Asterales; family Asteraceae; genus Centrapalus; species Centrapalus pauciflorus. The sequence continues at coordinate 63,180 of JAANYP010000009.1, forward strand.
TAGGATCCGAATAATCTAAGAAGAATAAATTGTTCTCAATAGCTGTTCAAATAAAAAAGGATACAAGAAAGTTATACAGGAATCAGCTTGAAATTGCTTGAAACTAAAAACTGGCGTATAAAGATCATAATCTAAAGCTTAAAAGCATTAGAAACATAGTCATTTAGTACATAAAACTGGAGTTATGTTGCTTAAGAATATAATATAAATCCAAACTATAAATGCAAGTATAAACTATAAATCAAAATAGAGAAGTTATGTTGTTTTACTGCTCAAGTTTTTTTTGTATGACTTTTGTGGTTTTTTGAAAAATTTTGTTATATGTATGAGTTGTTTAATGTTGTTTTGTGGTGCTTAAAAAAGGGATGTTATATGATGTTGGTACACCCTGTGCGACGATAGCAGTCTAAGTGTACTAGCATTTTGGTTCAAGTAATATTACAAAGTATTGAGTATTCACGAGTGTTTGATATATGTGTTTATATATGTTTGATAGTTATTGATTGTATGTTTGAACTTGATGTAATGTATTACAAGAAGTTCAAACATAAAGTTCAAAGATAATTTCAAACATAAGTTAAAACGTAAGTTCAAATATAAGTTTAATATGTGAAATTCGAATTTAGAATAAATTTGAAATTATCATTAAATGACATTCGAATCTATGGTAAATTCGAATGTGCTTTATGAGGCAGATTCGAGAGTGTCAAGGGGACAAACTCGAATGGGCCTTGGGCCTGATTCGAGTTTGGCCCATGACAAACTCGAATTAGCCTCTATAATTAGGGATTAACTCGAACCATTAGTAGACTTTTGTAACATCCGGCCCTAAACCAGGTTAGCAACAAAACCCTAATCTACATTTAATAGTCAATTATAGCCTAATCAATGGTCATTAAAAATTAATCAAGTGATTAACAAGGCTTATTAGAAAATTCAACTCAATTAGAATCAAATTCATCGGTGCGATGAATCGGGAAATCAATTAATCCGATCAATTTACGATATAAAGGACTAATTCAACTAAGTACATAATTAAACTATGATTAGTGACACTAATCATACACTAATACAATTACTTAACATTAATTATGCAAGACTAAAAGAAATGATTAAAACAATGCATCCAAAAGTATTTATGAATTTACAAGAAAAGGGAAATACAAGAATACATTTCTAAATACTTTTATACAAAAAAATAAATGAAAATACACCAAAAATACCTCCCTTTGGCCAGCCAATAGGAAGGACAAAAGGACCTTGAAATAATTTATTTTACTCAACATATCAAAATCAAATCCTCTTTATTTCAATTCATCCAAGATTTGCACTATTCTTCATCATTTCACTATCTTTTCAAGATCCAATTTTTCCTATAAATAGAGAACATTTCCATTCATTTTAAACACACCAAAACCCCTCTTTTCTCTCTTCAAAAACCGACCATAAGCCCTCCCAAAGCCAAAAACCTTCAATTTTTGGTGTTCTTGAAGTATTGCAAGTGTTCTTCATATTTTGAAGTGTTCTTGGTGCAACTTTTGCAAGAGTTTTAACTTCTTCTCATTTGCATTCTTATAAAACATCAAAGTAAGTAAACACTAACTTATTTCATCTTATATTTATGTTTATATAACTCTTGCATAATATATATAATCACCAACAACAACAAGTTTCATAAAAACTCAAATTTATAAGTTTCTAGTTTTATTTTTAAGTTGTTTCTTTAAATGTGTTTATGAATATATGAACACATTATAAAAGTGTTAATATTATGAAAACATGTGATATATATGTGTTTTTATAACTATTATGACTTTTATACAAGTAGTCTTTGAATAAACAACAAGAATCATAAGTTGTTTCAAGTTTATAAACTACGGAATTTCGGCAGAATATTTGTATCGACTTTGAAAAATCATAACTAATTCATAACTCAACGAAATGAGTTGATTCTTGTCTCAAAAGTTAGATCTATGTCTTAACTATAGATCTGCAATTTTTCATAATTTATTTTGAAGTTTAAGACCTCCAGAAATTATTTGAGAAACCGAAAGTTTGACAGCTCAAAAATGGCCAACATAGCGTTTTTAACGAGATTTTTCACCAACCTAAACAACTCGAAAAATGGCCGTTCTTGATTCTAAAAATCCTTTGTATATAGTAGTTTAATGTCCTAGAAAACCAAAGTCTAAAACATTTTGGAGCTTGGTCAAAGACAGCCTCAAAGTAGGCCGAAAAACCTCCGAAAAAGCTGGAAAATTATATATATATAAACTTGACGTTTTAAGCAAATCTTATTTTTAAACTTGTAATGTTGGGTGATTTAAGACATAAAAATCTATAAATATACATATTATCATATATTAGTAACATTAAGTCCTTATTATCATTTAGGACTCGGTTAACCATCTCCGGTTTCATCACCCATCAAACTACGCAAACTTGCATTTTGAGCATATTTCTCCATCACAAGTTCGGTGAGTCTTCATAGCCCCTATTTTTCACTATCTATTGGGGTGGAAATACATGCACTGTTTTTCATATGGACATCAAAACTGTTTATTTCTTATATGTATTACATGTTCGGATTCCATCAGCCCTTATATCATGAACCGTTAATTGCATTTATTTGTAAGCGCGAGTATATTGTGGATAGATCTATTGGGAGTCATGTCCCCCATTCGTGTTAACTCGGTTCGGCTAACAGCGAGTGCATATATATTCAACACACGGTATTACGTATGGGAATACTGCACAGGGCAAACTCATTCTAATTAAGCTTCGGTTGCATGATGGTTTATGTAATACATACACGGAATTTATGATTTTATAAATTCAACTCATCTGATAATGTCCATACAATTGGTCTTTTCGCGTAAACCTATGAGCTCACCAACAATTTTTGTTGACGTATTTTAGCATGTATTTTCAGGTAATTAAGGCAAGTATGCCTTCAGAAGTAACCACTTTCAAGCTTCCGCACTTAAGGAGTCGCATTCTTTTTCAAACCGTCGGAGATTTATTTGCATTATTTTGGATAATTTTATTATGTATTTAAATCTCTGTACCTTGCGAACTACTCTTTATCACTTACGGGTTATGTAAAACATTTCTACCTTTTAAAGTTATATCGATGTATTTTTGAAAACGTCCATATAGTGGTCGTTCATTATGATTATGGTCACGCTTCCGCACTCGTCACGCCTCGCTGCCAACCGGGGTAGCAGGGTGTGACAGATTGGTATCAGAGCCATAGTTATAGTGAACTAGGTTGCATTAGTACCCTAGACTATAACTGTACATAAGATTTACTGATTTTAGAAATATTTTGTAACTTGTAACTAACTGAAAGACTATGCATGGACCTTGATAGCAGAAAACATGTCTCACCAAGAGATAATCATCTTGTCCGACTCAGAAGAGGAGTATACCCCTACTAACCCATGCAATCCGGAAGTATTTTCTGAGGAGGACCCGCCGAGGAGGAAGACCCCTCGGAGGACGAGGACCCGATGGAGGAATCCGAGGAAGAACCCATGGAGGAAGAACCCATGGAGGAAGAGGATCCTTCACCACCGACGGCCCCTGCTCGCGTCCCGTATCACCCGGCCGAACCATCCTATAAGCCGTATAGGCCTTATCCTAACGGCCCAAAGATGTTGTACACACCCCGGAAACGGGTAAACATACCAAGAAGGGAGTCTATTCCTGTTCCGACTCCCCAACCCAATCCCCCGACACCACACCGACGGGTAGACGCCCGACGATGGACTTGGATACCGGAGACCCTCCGCGAATGGAGGCAGATGGAGGGAGTTCCTCCAAACTTCGAGATCGGAGGACCATCCTCCGCACCTGTCTCATCGCTCACTCAAGAGCCCGCCGATCAGACCATACCACTTTTGATCGCAAGGTCTACCATGCATGACCACCAGATCCGGTCACTTAACCTGGATATCGGGGAGATGACCGCTCATTTAGAGCGGGAGGAGTTGCAAAACTCTAACATATATTGGGCCAACCAGCACGCCCTTGCTATACAGCAGGACGGACTGAATGAGCTCCGGCAGCAACTAGCCGAGAGCCAAGCCCGGATCGAGGAGCTGACTCAGCGCCTCAACGCAATGGAAAAGGGAGAGACCCCCGATCACTCCCACACTTAGTGCACTTCTGTCTATCTTTGTAATGGTAGGAAAATATCATGTAATAGCATAAGATAAGATTTTCGGGTTATAACCCGCCCCTAATGTAAGGAAATTTCGAATGATTAATGAATGAAAATTGCAAGTTATTTATGAAACTGTGTTTGATGATTATAGTATTGTGCTTTGAGGGAAATTTATCTCTTTAAGATTCAACTTCTTACACTATGCTTTTTCTTTAAAATTTTAAGATAATGCCGCCAAAACGAACAATGAACGCTGCTGACATTGAAGAGCTAGTCGCACAAAGAGTGGCTACCGCTATAGCCACATATGAGGCAAATAGGAATAGCTCAGCAAATGGAGATGGTGGTGCTAGCCGCACCACGGGAGGAACGGAAATCCACGCAAAAGGTTGTGGAATTAAAGGATTTTTAAGTTGCAAACCTCGGTATTTCAACGGAACTGAAGGAGCCGTTGGCTTGATACGATGGTTTGAGAAGTTAGAATCTGTCTTTCGCGTCAGCGGATGTGCTGAGGGAGATAAGGTGAAGTTTGCTACTCACACCCTACAAGATAGCGCCCTCACGTGGTGGAATTCCTATGTCCAGTCTGTAAGTATCGATGAAGCCTACCAACTCACATGGTCCGCGTTAAAACAAATGATGACGGACGAGTATTGTCCGAGGAACGAACTCCAGAAAATGGAATCGGAGTTCTGGAACCTGTCGATGAAGGGAACAGATGTGACGGGGTACACCAACCGATTTCATGAGCTAAGCATTCTGTGCCCTCAAATGGTGACCCCGGAGTACAAAAAGATTGAACGTTACATTTGGGGACTCGCTCCTCAAATTCAAGGTAACGTGACTGCCTCAAACCCATCCACCCTGCAGGATGCCATCAGGATGGCCAATAATCTTATGGACCAAGTAGCCCGGAGGAATGAAGCCAAGGCCGGGGAGAACAAAAGAAAGTGGGAAGACAAGACGGGGAAGAATGCGGGTTCACAATCCAAAAAGCCCGAGACCATTAAGGCTTACGCAGCTGGAACTGAGCGAAGAAGAGGTTATACCGGTACCAAGCCTTTCTGCACTAAATGCACCTTCCATCACAACCAGGGTCCCTGTCCAACCCACTGTGAGAAATGCAAACGTTTGGGGCATATGGCCAAGGACTGTAAGACAGGAGCCCCGGGAACCAGTGGCAGCAATCAAAAAGGCTGCTTTGAATGTGGAGCTACTGGGCACTTCAAGAGTGAGTGCCCGAAACTGAGGAATGGTGGAGGAGCTCAGGGGAGAGCTTTTGTGTTGGGAGCAGGTGACGCTCGTCAAGATCCCCACGTGGTATCAGGTACGTTTTTATTAAACGACATTTATGCTTACGTACTCTTTGATACTGGGGCTGACAGGAGCTTTATATCTGATAAGTTTAGTAAGCAATTGAATGCCGCTCCTTTTCCCTTAGACAACTCTTATACTATAGAACTGGCTGACGGTAAAATAATAGAGGTAGGTAGTATCATTAAGGAATGCACACTGAAGCTGGCAGATCATCCCTTTAAAATAGACTTGATGCCTATAGAACTCGGAAGTTTCGACGTAGTAGTTGGTATGGATTGGTTGTCACACAATCATGCCGAGATTTTGTGTGGTAAGAAAGTGGTACGGATACCACTCCACAAGAAGAAGTTCCTAACAGTCCAAGGAGAAAGAAAGAACCGACAGTTGAATGTCATATCCGGCCTAAGAACATTAAAGTGCCTTAGGAGAGGTTGTCATGCAGTACTGGTGCAAATTGTAGAAAAAGAGGCGGAGGAGAAGCGACTTGAGGATATTCCAGTGGTTTGTGACTATCCGAAGGTCTTCCCGGAAGATTTGCCTGGACTTCCGCCAACTAGACAAGTAGAGTTCCAAATCGATTTGGTGCCGGGAGCTGCACCGATCGCAAGAGCCCCATATAGACTCGCCCCTTCTGAGATGCAAGAGCTATCCAATCAATTACAAGAGTTGATGGATAAAGGATTCATTCGACCAAGTTCCTCACCTTGGGGAGCTCCGGTCTTGTTCGTGAAAAAGAAAGACGGATCCTTCAGAATGTGCATAGACTACCGAGAGCTAAACAAGTTAACGGTAAAGAACCGCTACCCTCTCCCCAGAATTGATGACCTGTTTGACCAACTACAAGGATCTAGTTTCTACTCTAAGATTGATCTGCGATCCGGTTATCATCAAGTAAAGGTTCGGGAAGAAGACATACCCAAGACAGCATTCAGAACTCGTTATGGACATTACGAATTCCAGGTAATGCCATTCGGTTTGACTAACGCACCAGCCGTATTCATGGACCTCATGAATCGTGTGTGTAAACCGTATCTGGACAAATTTGTGATAGTGTTCATAGACGATATTCTCATCTATTCCAAAAATAAGGAAGAACATGAACATCATCTCAAGTTGATCTTGGAGTTGCTAGAAAAGGAACAGTTATACGCGAAATTTTCAAAATGTGAATTTTGGTAGCGAGAAGTTAAATTCCTTGGACATGTGATCAACAGCCAAGGAATCCAAGTTGATCCATCAAAAATCGAGGCCATAAAGAACTGGGCGACTCCTAGAACCCCCACGGAAATCCGCCAATTTCTAGGACTTGCCGGTTATTATAGGCGATTTATCGAAAACTTCTCAAAGATAGCGGGTTCCTTAACGGAATTGACTCGAAAGGATGTGAAGTATATCTGGGGTGAAGAGCAAGAAAAGGCGTTTCAGCAGTTAAAGCAAAGGTTGTGTAGTGCACCAATTCTGTCCTTACCTGAAGGGACTGAAAATTTTGTGGTCTACTGTGATGCCTCACACAATGGATTAGGTTGTGTGCTCATGCAAAGGGATAGAGTCATTGCTTACGCATCACGGCAGCTCAAAATTCACGAGGTGAATTATACGACTCATGACTTGGAGCTTGGAGCAGTGGTGTTTGCTCTCAAAATATGGAGGCACTACCTGTATGGAACTAAATGCACAGTATTCACAGACCATAAGAGCCTTCAGCATATTCTGAACCAGAAAGAGTTAAACATGAGGCAACGTCGTTGGGTTGAACTACTTAGTGACTATGACTGCGAAATTCGTTATCATCCGGGGAAGGCGAATGTCGTAGCTGATGCCCTGAGCCGAAAGGAACGGGTTAAACCCTTGAGAGTCCGAGCTTTGGTCATGACTATACAGTCAAACCTAAACTCTCAAGTCCGCGAGGCACAAGAAGAAGCAGTCAAGGAGGGTAATATACTGGATGAAGCCTTGAGAGGGATGGATAAGCAGTTCGAAATCAAGCCGGATGGATGTCGACACTTCATGGGCAGAATTTGGTTACCAAAATTCGGAGGAGTAAGAAAGCTGGTCATGGATGAAGGGCATAAGACAAGATATGCTATTCATCCAGGGGCAGATAAAATGTATCACGACTTGAAAGGAATGTACTGGTGGCCAAATATGAAGGCTGACATTGCTACCTACGTCAGCAAGTGCTTAACATGTTTGAAGGTTAAAGCTGAGCACCAAAAACCATCAGGATTGCTAGTTCAACCAGAAATACCCCAGTGGAAGTGGGAAAACATCACCATGGATTTCATCACCAAGTTGCCAAAGACGTCTGGAGGTTATGACACTATTTGGGTGATTGTGGATCGGCTTACCAAAACCGCACATTTCCTGCCCATTAAGGAGACTGATAAGATGGATAAGTTAACACGAATCTATCTTAAAGAAGTCGTCTCAAGGCATGGAGTGCCAGTATCAATTATATCAGACAGAGACAGCCGGTTCACATCAAGATTTTGGCAGTCATTGCAAGAAGCACTGGGTACACGCCTAGATATGAGCACAGCCTATCACCCACAAACGGATGGTCAGAGTGAAAGGACGATTCAGACGCTGGAAGACATGTTAAGGGCATGTGTCATCGATTTTGGCAAAAGTTGGGACAGACACCTGCCATTAGTCGAGTTTTCCTATAACAACAGCTATCACTCAAGCATTAAGACCGCCCCATTCGAGGCACTCTACGGGCGAAAGTGTCGATCACCTCTTTGTTGGGCTGAAGTAGGAGATAGTCAGATTACTGGACCGGAAATCATCCAGGAGACTACAGAAAAGATAGCCCAGATTCGTAACCGGTTAAAAATCGCGCGGGATCGGCAGAAAAGTTATGCAGACATTCGACGGAAGGATTTGGAGTTCCAAGAGGGAGATCAAGTAATGTTAAAAGTCTCGCCTTGGAAGGGCGTAATCCGTTTTGGGAAACGAGGAAAACTCAATCCTCGTTATATCGGACCATTCAAGATCACCAAAAGAATTGGCCCGGTAGCTTACCGACTCGACCTGCCCCCAGAGCTTAGTAACGTTCATAATACCTTCCACGTGTCCAATCTTAAGAAGTGTCTAGCTGATGAATCACTCGTTATACCCATGGACGAGCTGGAGTTAGACGATAAGTTAAACTTCATTGAGCAACCTGTAGAAATAATGGACCGAGAAGTCAAGAAACTAAAGCACAGTCGGATCCCGATAATAAAAGTCAGATGGAACTCTAAGCGAGGTCCTGAGTTTACATGGGAACGAGAAGATCAGTTCCGGAAAAAATACCCTCACCTGTTCTCGGATACTCAAGCAGTGGAGAACACGAGCTAATTTCGGGACGAAATTCCCTTAACAGGGGGAGACTGTAACATCCGGCCCTAAACCAGGTTAGCAACAAAACCCTAATCTACATTTAATAGTCAATTATAGCCTAATCAATGGTCATTAGAAATTAATCAAGTGATTAACAAGGCTTATTAGAAAATTCAACTCAATTAGAATCAAATTCATCGGTGCGATGAAATCGGGAAATCAATTAATCCGATCAATTTACGATATAAAGGACTAATTCAACTAAGTACATAATTAAACTATGATTAGTGACACTAATCATACACTAATACAATTACTTTACATTAATTATGCAAGACTAAAAGAAATGATTAAAACAATGCATCCAAAAGTATTTATGAATTTACAAGAAAAAGGAAATCCAAGAATACATTTCTAAATACTTTTATACAAAAAAATAAATGAAAATACACCAAAAATACCTCCCTTTGGCCAGCCAATAGGAAGGACAAAAGGACCTTGAAATAATTTATTTTACTCAACATATCAAAATCAAATCCTCTTTATTTCAATTCATCCAAGATTTGCACTATTCTTCATCATTTCACTATCTTTTCAAGATCCAATTTTTCCTATAAATAGAGAACATTTCCATTCATTTTAAACACACCAAAACCCCTCTTTTCTCTCTTCAAAAACCGGCCATAAGCCCTCCCAAAGCCAAAAACCTTCAATTTTTGGTGTTCTTGAAGTATTTCAAGTGTTCTTCATATTTTGAAGTGTTCTTGGTGCAACTTTTGCAAGAGTTTTAACTTCTTCTCATTTGCATTCTTATAAAACATCAAAGTAAGTAAACACTAACTTATTTCATCTTATATTTATGTTTATATAACTCTTGCATAATATATATAATCACCTACAACAACAAGTTTCATAAAAACTCAAGTTTATAAGTTTCTAGTTTTTATTTTTAAGTTGTTTCTTTAAATGTGTTTATGAATATATGAACACATTATAAAAGTGTTAATATTATGAAAACATGTGATATATATGTGTTTTTATAACTATTATGACTTTTATACAAGTAGTCTTTGAATAAACAACAAGAATCATAAGTTGTTTAAATTTATAAACTACGGAATTTCGGCAGAATATTTGTATCGACTTTGAAAAATCATAACTAATTCATAACTCAACGAAATGAGTTGATTCTTGTCTCAAAAGTTAGATCTATGTCTTAACTATAGATCTGCAATTTTTCATAATTTATTTTGAAGTTTAAGACCTCCAGAAATTATTTGAGAAACCGAAAGTTTGACAGCTCAAAAATGGCCAACATAGCGTTTTTAACGAGATTTTTCACCAACCTAAACAACTCGAAAAATGGCCGTTCTTGATTCTAAAAATCCTTTGTATATAGTAGTTTAATGTCCTAGAAAACCAAAGTCTAAAACATTTTGGAGCTTGGTCAAAGACAGCCTCAAAGTAGGCCGAAAAACCTCCGAAAAAGCTGGAAAATTATATATATATAAACTTGACGTTTTAAGCAAATCTTATTTTTAAACTTGTAATGTTGGGTGATTTAAGACATAAAAATCTATAAATATACATATTATCATATATTAGTAACATTAAGTCCTTATTATCATTTAGGACTCGGTTAACCATCTCCGGTTTCATCACCCATCAAACTACGCAAACTTGCATTTTGCGCATATTTCTCCATCACAAGTTCGGTGAGTCTTCATAGCCCCTATTTTTCACTATCTATTGGGGTGGAAATACATGCACTGTTTTTCATATGGACATCAAAACTGTTTATTTCTTATATGTATTACATGTTCGGATTCCATCAGCCCTTATATCATGAACCGTTAATTGCATTTATTTGTAAGCGCGAGTATATTGTGGATAGATCTATTGGGAGTCATGTCCCCCATTCGTGTTAGCTCGGTTCGGCTAACAGCGAGTGCATATATATTCAACACACGGTATTACGTATGGGAATACTGCACAGGGCAAACTCATTCTAATTAAGCTTCGGTTGCATGATGGTTTATGTAATACATACACGGAATTTATGATTTTATAAATTCAACTCATCTGATAATGTCCATACAACTGGTCTTTTCGCGTAAACCTATGAGCTCACCAACAATTTTTGTTGACGTATTTTAGCATGTATTTTCAGGTAATTAAGGCAAGTATGCCTTCAGAAGTAACCACTTTCAAGCTTCCGCACTTAAGGAGTCGCATTCTTTTTCAAACCGTCGGAGATTTATTTGCATTATTTTGGATAATTTAATTATGTATTCAAATCTCTGTACCTTGCGAACTACTCTTTATTATTTACGGGTTATGTAAAACATTTCTACATTTTAAAGTTATATCGATGTATTTTTGAAAACGTCCATATAGTGGTCGTTCATTATGATTATGGTTACGCTTCCGCACTCGTCACGCCTCGCTGCCAACCGGGGTAGCAGGGTGTGACAACTTTTGCAGAATTCGTGTGAGATTAAGCAAAAGGGCGATCTCGAGTTTATCAGTATTGTGAGTGTTAGTTCGGAGAGAATCATCTCGTACGTACGTTCGTCGTCGTCCGTACAGCGTTGTGATAGTCTCCGTGTTCCGTGTGAGAGTTGTATCCGTCAAGCCGTTAACGAGGATTCCGCACTCGTTGACGATGTCGCGTCTAGATAGATCTGTGTAGTGCAAGACCATACAAGTGGTATCAGAGCCTAAGGGGTGTTCTTCGTGTTCGTAAAGATACATCCTAGGTTTCTTGACACTTTTGGACGGTTAATCTCACAAGTTTTTGGATTTTCCGAGCTTATCAAATTGGAATCCGGGAAATACTGTTGTTTTTCACGTTTTTGATCAAAATCAATATTTTTACTTGTAAAAATATTGATTTAATCTGAAAAACGTTAAAAACTCGAGGTATTAGCCGTTTCTCGAATTTGCGGCGCTCGAATCTGTTGGGAGTAATTAGGGTTTTGCTCATTTTCGAGTTTGACCAAAAATACGCTCCTTTCGAGTTTCCTAAAAAGTGATTTCGAGTTTAGAGGTTTCGAATTTGCTTTAGGCTTCGACCTTGGACTAATGTCGAATAGGGTATTCGAGTTTAACTGGGTTTCGATTTTGAATGTTGTTCGAGTTTACTTGGACATTCGAGTTTGGAGACCTTCGAATTTGTCACACATTTCGAATTTAATTGGATTTAAGAACTTAACTCGAATTTAATCCCAAATAGGTCTAAACTTAATTATATTCGAATTTACCTAAATTCGAAAGAATTAATTTAAATTAATTTCGAATTAAATTAATTAAGTTAAAATTCAATTACCTTTGAAACAATGACAAATCTGCAACGGTTTCTGGAAATGGATCACGAGGTCGGAAAAGCAAACACTCCGCCTAAACTGATGAAACTTGAAGACTATTACTGGTGGAAGGATCGGTTTGCCGACTTAGTGCGATTCAATGATATGCGTATGTGGATCTGTATCGACGAGGGATACATTCCACCGACAGCTGAGATAAAAGGACGACAAAAGGTTGTTACATATTCTAAAATGAAGGACGATGACAAAAAGCTGTTTGAAGCAGAAAACCGCGCATACGCTATCATAAGAATGACGTTACCTCAAGACATACTGCACACTTTCCGAAATCAAAAGACATCGAAAGAGCTCTGGGAGTCATTAGAAAAAAGGTGTGAGGGTAACCCAAGGGTAAGGAGGAAGCGTATGGAGATGCTTAAGCAGCAGTTTGCGATCTTCAAGGCATTGAAGGATGAAAAGCTGGACGACACCATCACGCGTTTTTATCGTCTGCTGACTGAGCTAGAAAGTCATGATATTGAGTATAGCGACACTGAAAAGAATAATAAGCTTCTGGATGCTTTACCGGCCAAATGGGCGATGTACGTGGCCATGATTAAGCTTGACGAGGATAAATACTATACTCAATCTCTGGAGGATGTGGTGAGAACGCTGCGGGCGTATCATTTTGAGTTACTGAAGGTAGAAACGGATTATGAACAAGTCCAAAATCCAGCAATGTATTTTGGAAAATCAAAACCTTCAGTGACAGCCGATATAAAGACAGCTACAGCCTTCTTCACAGGAGAAACGGCGTCACCAGCTGGGCCAGAAGACGCACAAAGTAGAGCTTTCTTAGGGTTTAGTAGACCAGAAGAACAGCAACATCAGGCTACACCGGCATCAACATCTCAGGGCTATTCTAAGATGCCTATGAGCGCTAAATCGGCTGAAGACCATCTAAATCTGTTGGCTTCATTCGTGGCCGCATATGGAAATTGCGTTCAGGGTAAGATCAACGATCCTGCACTCTGGGATGAGGATTACGATCAGGTAGACCCTGATGACCTTGAAGAAATGGACCTCAAATGGCAACTGGCCATGGTAACTCAACGGGTTAAGCGATTCATCAAACGCACAGGAAGAAATCTGAATATGAATAACAAAGGGATTGGCTTCGATAAGTCCAAGGTCAAATGCTACAACTGTCAAGGCTTAGGACACTTCGCTAGAGAGTGTCAGAGACCGAAGGTAGAAAATTACCAAGGGCAGAATCAGAATCTTGGACAGTATCAGAACCAATCACAACAGAGATATCTTCCGAGCACTTCAACCAGTCAAGCAAACATAGCTGGTCTGTTATCTAACGTCACATCAGACAGACAGCTGGACGGTACTTACGACTGGAGCACACATCCAGAATCTAACGCTAGAGCCTTTATGGCTGAAGTAACTGAGAGTGGATGTGAAGGAGCAGAGCAGAACACAGGGGACAGCAGTCAACAAGAAAGCAGTCCGATGTGGGTGGAGAAGTCGGATGATCAGACGATTTTGGAGTTTGCCGCTCAGATGGCCAACGTAGAATCAGATCATACAAAGGTAAGTCTGAATTTCTCTCTTTTCCATGAATTGTGTGTTTTATGTGCTACTTCTAACGATAGGTTAAATTTAGTACTAGAATCACATAAAAATATATCTGCTCAAAATGAATTATTAAAATCAGATAATGCTAGCCTGATTGATATTAAGCAAGATCTTAGGGATAAGCTTAAGGCTGATGCACAAGATGTGATAGTTCTAAAGGACAAACTGAGTGAACAGTGTGTTAGGTTAGAACTCATGTATGAACATGTTGAAGCATTAACCAAGGAGCTGAAAACCAGAGACATAGAGCTAGCTGAGTCTAAGGTGAAGGTAGCTGAGGCCAATAGTAAACTAGAAAAGTTTAGGAACTCAACTCTTAACCTAGGGAAAGTTTTAGATGCTCAACGCCAATCTAAAAAGCCTGTAGGTCTAGGATATCATGAGAGTCCTCCGCCTTTTAATAACAACTATGTGCCTCAACCTCAGGAGAAAACTGAGAAATCAGTAGATTTAGAGGAAATACCTGAACCAGTGTGTGAACCTGTAAAGGAAAATGCACCTAAGGTGACTGATACTAATGTCAATATTAAGAAAGTTAAGTTTGTGTCTTCCTCTAGTGATACACCTGTAGGAAAACACAAAAGTGATTTTAATGATCAGGATGATGAACCAGTCACTATAGATGCACCAAAACAACAAGACTCTAGTGAGACACCTAAATCAAAGGGCACACACAAGAAGTCTATTGACAAAATGTCTTGCTTTAGATGTCACGAAAGGGGGCATGTTGCTTCTAACTGTCCGCATAGGAAAGTTGACATTACACCTAAGACAGGGAAGCCAGAACAAGCTAAGCCTTCAACAAGTGTGGCGAGCACTAGTAGTTCTCAGAGTACCGAGAAAACTGTGCAGGCTACACCAAAACCGGCTTTGAAACAATTACCGGTGAAAGGTGGACCAAAAGAAGTGATTAGGATTAATTCACCGAATCGAGTCTGTAGGTCCCGAGAGGTTCCCAAAGTATATAGTTATAAGCTGTAGAGGGGGGGTGAATACAACAATTTAAAAACTAGAAACTCTTTTCTCAATGTTTGTATGTATTATCAACAATTTGTTAATTACAAACAAGCTTGAATGCGGAATAGTTCAAGCTGAGATGACAGATACAACAGTATGCTTACTAGTCTAAGACAGACTCAAACTAGTATACAATGAATACACTCACTAAGAAGCACTCACTGTGTTTACAAGACTTAAAGGAACGGCTTATGTAAAACAGCTTATACACACAGATGCTGGTTTACACAGAAGGTTTGCATGCATGAAAATCACACTTGCACGTTCACTCTTGGGTTTCAGCACTTAGCTTTCTTCACACTTCTTTCTGACCTTAGAAGCTTCCTTTTATACTCACTTAGAGGATCTAAGAGAAACATCTTCATTGGACGGAATGAAAAAGGAGAAGTCTTGTTGAAAAGACAACATAACCTTTTCTGCACTTTTCTGAAAAGCAGACTTGTCTTCACATGTGCAGAACTTTTGTTTTTTTACTTTGTCTACTGTTGCATTGCCTTTAACTAATTTAGGAATGTCAACTTTGCGTCTTTCTTCCTTGTAAAGGCCTATTTTGATATAAGAGAAAGGTCTGTCACCCTTTTTCAAATAACCTTTTGTCTTCATGTTACAGAACAGCGTGGGCAGGCTGAGCAGTTCTGTTTTCCACTTTGTCTTCGACTTTGTAAACTGATCTTGTAGTCAAAAACAATACATGATGACGTGGAAACAAATTCCATAAAGTGTTTAGCCTGTTCACAAAGAACAGGTTCTGTTCACAAAGAACAGGTTCTGTTCACAAAGAACAGAACACTTTAAAATTGCCCAAGCTGCTCAACAGTGTAGAGCAGCGTAGACAGTTTATGTCCAGCCTGTTCAGCAGACAGAGCAGCTTGGACAAACTGTCTTAGTTGCAACACATGCAACATATAGAACAGCTTTAGACTGATATTGCAAATCATTTTCAGGTTTCAATAAGGCATATAACAGGCCTTAAATTCATCCTTCAAAAGCATCAACAGGTTTGATTATAAAATCTCCCCCTCAGATGTAGAACAGGTTTGACTGAGGCCTTTTTGTGCCTAACAGTATACTCTGAAGGCTTTGGAGATAGCAGAATATCCAACTAACACACTTTCATCAGCTTTGGGTTCAAATTTTGCCAGTTGGTCCCTCTGATTTAGAATGAAGCAAGGACATCCAAACACATGTAAATAGCTAATGTTTGGCCTTCTCCCTTTGATTAACTCATAGAGAGTCTTGTTGAACCTTTTCACCACCAAGGATCTATTTTGGGTGAAGCAGGCAGTGTTGACAACTTCATCCTAGAATGATGAAGGTAAACCTGATGCACATAGCATGGTTCTAGAAGCTTCAATGAGAGTTCTGTTTCTCCTTTCAGCAACTCCATTTTGTTGTGGAGTTCTTACAGCTGAAAAGTTTTGAGAAATCCCTCTTTCTTCACAGAAGTCCTCAAGAGTACTGTTTCTGAATTTTGTACCATGATCACTTCTAAGCTGCTTAACTTGAGTAGAGTTCAACATTTCCATCTTTTTGATAAATCCAATGATTTCTCTAGCAGTCTCTCCTTTGCTCTTGAGAAAGATCACCCATGTAAACCTGGAGAACTCATTAACCATTACTAGAGTGTATCTTCTACCTCCTAGACTTGGGACACTGACTGGTCCAAACAAGTCCATGTGGATTAAGAAGAGAGGAGTATCAATAGAGAAATTATGCTTAGATTTAAAAGATGTTTTTCTCTGCTTGCCTTTCTTATAAGTTGTGCAGAGTTTATCCTTAACAAAGGTTATAGAAGGCAAACCTGTTACCAACTCTTTCTTATAGATTTTGTTGATATTCTTGAAGTTCAGGTGTGATAGCCTTTTGTGCCATAACCAGTTCAGGTCTGCATTACTTCTGGAGATAAAGCAGGTTTCAGTTGTGGGATCAGCAGATTTCATGTCCACAACATATACACCTTTCTTCCTTTGTGCACACAGCACAACTTTGCCTTGGGAATCCAATATGTAACCTAGGTGCTCATCAAAGTTAACCTTGTAGCTAGCATCACACAGTTGACTTATGCTTACAAGATTATGTTCTACCTCAGACACATAGGCTACTCTTTTGAATATAGCAGCACCTGAAGAGTTCCATATCCTTCTGTGGATCCCTGTACATTGTCACCAAAGGTGACTTTTGGCACTTTTTCAGGCCTGAGATCACTCAGCAGATTCTTACAACCTGTCATATGCCTGAGCAGCCACTGTCCAAGTACCAAACCTGGGATGGTTGTTTGTCCTGCAGAGTGTGATGGGAAAATATTAGTTATTTTTAGGGGAACTCATCATAGGGATGAGTTCTCCTACTTCATCAACATTTGTTGATGGACCAGTGATATCCACACTAATATTCCCTTATTGGATTGTATCAGCTTGGAAACTATCCTCATTGACCATATTACTTCCAACACTACATGTTTTTGCAATGATGGAACTAGCAGAGTCAATAGGCCTCATGTCCTCAGTTTCTGGACAGTCATTGGCCATATGTGTCTTCTTCCCACACTTATAACATTTTCTCTTTTTAGCCTTTTTGGAAGAAGTGCTTCCAGAAACATATTCTGAATCATTTTTGTTGATCCTTTCAGCAGGTTTAGTAAACTTATTACTATTTTTAGAAGAATCAACATTTTGGGTGGAAGGCACAATGATAATAGCTTTGCCTGTATCCTATTTTTAGGAGGACAGATATCAAATACAGGAAGTTGATTGGCCTTTGACCTTCCACAGGTTTGGGAAACTTATTCCCAAATTTCTCAGGCTGAGCAATGGCTTTGTCTTTGCCCTTACTGAGACGTGATGGATGTTGCCTGTAAACATAATCACTGCTTTTAGTTTTAAAAGACTTACCTTCATTTATAACCAATTTTTCACTATGATATAAAAACTTATTTGAAATCACAGCAGATTTGCTTTCAACATAAGGCTTACTCTTGTTGAAAGCAGGCTGCTTACCTTTTGAAAACTTTTTCTCAAAATGATCAGCATCAAAAGGATTAACAGGTCTCTTACCATCAGCTTTAGACCCAGAGCCTGTCTTGTCAACAGGTTTAGTGTCCACAGCTGCAGCTTGAGCTTGTTTTCCTTTCTTTTGCTTGCGTGAACCAGTTGAGCACTTAGCATACTGATTTGATGGAGAAGACATTCCATCATCAGCTTTTGGAGCTTTTTCACACAAGCTGTCAGTATTTTGAGACCTGACAAACCTATTTGTTGAGACTAGCTTACCATTCACTTTCTGGATGAAAGTGCTTGGAAGCTCACCAAGAGTGGATAAGTCATTTTTTAGATTATTTATCTCAACAATTGAAGCTGCTTTGTCAAGATCCCCTCCAAGATAGACTTGGATTTGAGCAGGGATCTGTTGACTGATACAATGGCTGACTTTTTGTGCAGATTGGCACCAAGAGTCAACAATCTTTTGAAGCTTTGCATGTTTTGTGTCTGTTTCTCTCTTTTCTTCTAATAAAATGGAATTGATGTGTTTTAATTCATCAAGTTCAGTTTCCAACTTATGGAAGCTGTCCAGTTTACTAGTTTTTATTTCATGATCAGTTTTTAGCTTGGAGATTTCAGACAACAAAACATTGTGCTTCTCAATAGCAGCTTTTAGATCAACAAGCAGATATTCAAACATTTTAACTTTTTCATCAGAATTGTAAGCCATAAAGTTTTGTACTTTGTACATCATTGTTGGATTCCAGTTCTCTAAGTTGCTGAGGGCTTTAGCTTTAGCCAGGTCTTGCTTGAAGTTGCTTGTTGATGGGATATCATTGTTGGCCATTAGACAGTTGTTATCTTCTTCATCTGAAGATGAGTCAGATTCCTCCCAATCACATGTCACAGCCATGAGTCCCTTTTGCTTGTTGGAAGCCACTGAGTCTTCCAACTTCCTCAGCTTAGCCATGGCCATTAGGTACTTAACCCTGTAGCCATTGACCCTGTTTGTCTTGAATGGTTTGGATGATTGACCAACAGCTTTAGACACACAGTCAGCAGCTATATGGCCTGTTTTGCCACATTTAAAGCACTCAACCATAGTTTTATCAAATGCCTTCTTCTTGATGGCACCTGACTTCTTTTGCAGCATTCTTCCCCCAGAGCTCTTCTTGTTGAACTTCTTGACAAGCATTGCACTCATTTTCTCATCATCTAGTTCAGCAAGATCTTCACAGTCTTCCTCTTCAGACATTTCTTCCCTTTCATCATCAGCTTGTTGATCAGGTTGTGTGAACACATCACACATCTGACCAACAGGTTGTCTCACGCTGGCCACTAAGGCAGCACCTCTCCTAAACATTTCCAAGGCATTTATTTTCAGTTGCCTTGACTGCTCATCATTATTAAGGATCCATACAGATTTACAAGATCCATACCTTTGATGGTGCCTGAATTTCTTAAGATAGTAGAAAAATAATTCCATTCTTCAGGCAGAGTGTCCAAGAAATTGTTCACCAGAGTCAAGTTGTCCTTAGTGATCCCAACAGCTTTGAGATCATTGATTAGTGCAATGAACCTGGTATAGGTTTCTGAGAGAGACTCCTTTGGCTTTATATAGAAGAGTTCATACTATCTAACAAGATTGTTGATCCTGTTATTCAGTGTGATATTGGGACCATCACAGACGGTACACAAAGTATCCCACATCTCATTTGCAGTCTTCATTTTCTCAACCTGTTTGAACACATCATCGGGAAGAGAAATGACCAGATTGTTCCTGGCTTTTGCATCAAGAGCAACCAGCGTTTTGTCTTTAACAGACCATTGAGCTTTGGCCTTCCCAAAGGTTCTGATCTCAGGGGCATCTCCTTCAACAGCAGGAGTGATAGTAGTAATACAGGTTGGCACATAGGGACCTTCCATTACTATCTCGGGCAGTTGTACATCCAGAATCTCTAAGTAGAGCATCGTTCTGTATTTCCAACCACAGAAGTTTTGATGACTGAACTTGGGGGGTTTAGCCATAGAACCATTGTCATAGTAAGAGGAGGAACTGGCAGCACTGTTGTCCATGGGAAAGTAGGGAGAATGAGGGATGTAGAGTTAACACACACTCTATCAGCTCTGATACCAGTTGTAGGTCCCAAAATGTTTCCCTAGTGAATTGTTCTAAGCTGTAGATGGAGGTGAGTACAGCAAATTAAAACTCAACACCCTTTTCTCAATGTTTGTGTATATTATTAACAAGTGTTAATTACAAACAAGCTTGACTGCGGAAAGGTTCAAGCTGAGATGATAGATACAACAGATGTTTAACGAATCTAAGACACACTCATACTAGATACAATGATTACACTCACTAAGATGAACTCACTGATTTTACAAGACACAGATGGACAGCTTGAATAAGAACAGCTTGGACACACGTTACTGTTTTATTCAAGCTTACTTGCATGCATGGAAAAACACACTTCAATGCACGATCTGAATTTCTCACTCTTAGTTATCTCACAATCATTAGAAGCTTCCTTTTATACTCTCACTGAGAATCTCAGTGAAGCTTCTTCATTGGACGATGAGATAGTGGAATGTATTTCCAAAAAGACAAAACAACTTTTCAGCACATTCTCATAAAGCAGACTTGTCTTCATGTGGCAGAATCTTTGTCTTTTTCTTTTTGTCTCTGTTGCATAAGGCCTTAACCAAAAGAGGAATGTCAACTTTGCATCTTTCTTCTTTTGTTAAGGCCATTGTGATATAAGAAATGGTTTGTCACCCATTTCAAATATCCACTTTGTCTTCATGTAACAGAACAGCATAGGCAGCTTTAGCATCTTCTGTTTTCCACTTTGTCTTCGACTTTGTAAGCTGATCTTGTAGTCCCAAACAATACATTAGGACTTGGAAACATATTCCATAAAGTGTTTAGCCTGTTCAAAAAGTACAGGTTTTGTTCACAAAGAACAAACCACTTAAATTTTGTCCACGCTGCTCAACAGAATAGAGCAGCGTAGACAGTTTGTGTCCAGGCTGTTCAGCAGACAGAACAGCTTGGACAATATGCCTTTGTTGCAGCGGATGCAACAGCTTTGAATTATATTGCAAATCGCTTTTCAGGTTTCAATTAGGCATTAACAGGCCTTAAATTAAACCTTCAAGTGCATCAAACAAGTTTGATTAAAAATCTCCCCCTAAGATGTAGAGCAGGTTTGATTGAGGCCTTTTTGTGCCTAACAAATACGTTTATGGGAGTCAACCTGAGGACTGCACTGTAACTCAATCACAGCAGATTCCAGGCAGTCAATTCTGCCATTCAACTGCTCCTGAACTTGAAGTACTAGCCTTTTGAGATCATCTATCTTGTCACATAGTTGGGCAATCTGTGGTTGGACTGATGGGGCTCCTGGTGGCAACTCCTAAGTTGCAACACCCTTACCCTTTAAAAATGAGAGTAGGCGGTATGCTGCTCCTCAGAAGTGGCCAGGCGTCGTGCATAGTGTTATGGGGTGGGGTGTGAGCTGTGGTCGAAGGAGGTTCGGTCACTGAGGGCGACATGTGACCTATTTCAACATCATCTCTCTCCGAGTGAGAGGGTGATGGAGTATGAGCTATATCCCTGTGCAATGAAATAGTTTCCCTTAGAGGGGAAACTGAGTGGATGGTTAGGGGTTCTTCGGCCACTGGACTAGTGGCCTTATGTTGGGTTGTCCGGCTAATGGGGCTGTGGACACCCTCAGATATTGTTCGCTCAACCCTCATTAGGTCAGAGACGGTTCTTTCAGAATCGACCGTCTCCGCCAGAATCCAATAGAGACCTCCCGCACACCAGTACCCAAGATATTTTGCATTGCTGCCTCCACTCCCTCATCCTCACTCATAGGACCCTCACCTTCGGATTGGTTAGACCCTGTCGGTATAGACAGAGCCTCATCCGGAGACACGACCCGAATTTATTCCCGTACCCTTTCTTCTGTCTAATCCGCCAGATAGAGCAGTAAAACAGTTACCTGGTAGTGCAGATGCAAGAAAAATGAGATAATATGGCTGAGAATGAATCTTGGAGCTTGAAAACCGACTAAAATAGCGGTGGTGGGTGTTTTGGGCATCGGGGAGAGAGGGAGAAGACAATGAAGATTGCTTAGTGAGGAAGAAAGGGAAATCTCGCTTATTTTGAATGGAATTCGCGCGTTTTCAATCAGAAATGGGCCAAAGAAAACCGATTTTAACACATAAAAATGGGCTTAATTACCTAAGGTTAAAAACTAAATAAAATGATACAGAGCCCAATAAAAATCTTTTTGGATTTTTCTTTTTAGAGCAATTACTACGACAAAGTTAAAATAGCTAAACTCAACTGAATAACTAAACTTAACATTAATTTAATTAATCTACAAACTAAATAAAAAAATAAAAAAAAAAAGAACCAACAGAAAATATATTTGTGTTTTATTCTATTAAACAAACAAAACAAAAACTTAACTAAGACACAATCAAAATCTTTTTGAGTTTTTAATAAACTAAAACTACTAGATAAAACATAAAATCTTTTTGCGTTTTTCTGAGAGATTACGTATCCTAAAATATGAGAAAAATGAAAATTAAATTAAAGTACACTAAACATCCTGATTTGACTCCCTGTCAATTAAACAATTATCCGTTTAAATCTAAGCCATAGAACCTTTTGACCCTTTAAAATACAAACAAACCTGGATATAGTCAGCGTCCCACTCAACTATGAACAATTCACATAGCAACTTTCAGTATCATTAATCATTAAAAATATACATAGATAAAGAAATATTGAACTTAATTTTGTGACACAAACTTCAAATTTAAATAAAGATATTTTCTAAATAAAAGAATTTCAAACACTTATATGTTTGCAATATTTAAAAAATGTCTAGAATTTAACTAGAAGGTGGATTCAACATGCCGATTTGAGATACTAAGAACTGAAAATGAGGTTCATCTAAAGCCTTAGTAAAAATATCAGCGAGTTGAAATTCTGTGCCTACAAAATACAGTTCAATTGTTTCTTTTTCTATGTGATCTTAATAAAATGATACTTGATGTCTATGTGATTTGTTCGTGAGTGCTACATGGGATTGCAAGAGATAGCAATTGCGCTTCTGGAATCACAGTATATTGGGATGTTGGTGAGTGAAAATCCATAATCACGTAACTGTGTTCTCAACTACATAACTTGAGAGCAACAGCTTGCGGCTGTTACATACTCAGCCTCTGCTGTGGATGTGAAGACACAATTTTGCGTTTTGGAAGACCAACTCACCGTTTTGTCTCCCAAAAACTGTATTTCGCCTGAAGTGCTTTTCCTATCGACTCTACAACATGCAAAATCAGCATCTGAAAACGCGGTAAGATCAAAATTGGCCCCCTTTGGATACCATAGACCAAGATAGGGTGTACCCTTAAGATAACGGAAAATGCGTTTTACCGCAGTTAGGGATGATTCTTTTGGGTCGTCCTGAAAACGAGCATAAAGACATGTTGAAAACATTATATCTGGTCTACTAGCCGTAAGATAGAGTAGAGAACCAATCATCCCTCTGTAAGTTGTATTGTCGACACTTTTCCTGGCAGGATCAGTGTCTAACTTAAAGTTTAAAGCCATGGGAGTTGTGATACTGGTGCAAGAGTCTAACTTATACTTCTTGAGAATGTCAAGAGTATATTTCGACTGGTTCCACAAATATCCCATTTAAAAGTTCATTTCCCCCATCATACTCATCTCAAATCTGGACTCCATTAGGGATGAGAAATCCTTACAAAAATTACGGTCAGTAGATCCAAATATAATATCATCGACATATATTTGGACTAGTATTATGTGCTGGCCTTCCCTTTTAGTGAACAGTGTTGTGTCCACCACACCTTTGCTGAAACCAGCGGAGATAAGAAAGTTAGAAAGACTGTCATACCATGCTCGAGGTGCTTGTTTCAAACCATAGAGGGCTTTGTCTAGCACATAAACATGGTCTGGTTTATGTGCATCAACAAATCCTTGTGGTTGTTTAACGTACACCTCTTCGTTAAGTTCACCATTCAGGAAGGCTGTCTTAACGTCCATTTAGTACACCTTGAAGTCTTTGTGTGCCGCGTACGCCAAGAAGATTCTGATTGCTTCAATCAGTGCAACTGGAGTGAAGGTCTCGTCATAATCTATTCATTCTTGCAGTCGGTAGCCTTAGGCGACAAGTCTAGCTTTATTTCTTATCACGATGCCGTTTTCGTCTCGTTTATTCTTAAAAATCCACTTTGTTCCGATTATGGTTCGGTCTTTGGGTTTGGGAACTAACCGCCATACTCTAAGCTGTTCAAACTGGTTAAGTTCTTCTTGCATTGCTACAATCCAGTTAGGGTCTTTCAGAGCTACATCCACATGAGCAGGCTTTATCATGCTAATGAATGATGAAAAGAGACATTCATTAGCAGATCCCTTCGAGTTTGGACCCCAACAGAGATATCACCAATGATTTGATCGGTTGGGTGACTCCCGGTCCATTTCGTCTTGTGTGGAAGGGGTGAAAGGGATGGAATCTCAGTGGTGAGTGTGGGAATGGATGATGAGTTATGGTCGATGGTTTCGAATGAAGGTACCACTGGTTCCGGTTCAGGTTCGGCTTGATCTTCTAGAGGGATAATGTTTGGAACTATGTGTGAGGGCATTACATGAGTAGATTCAACTGGAGATGTGTCTGTGGATGAAGTGGAAGGTGGAGGACATAAAGTGGATGGTGGATCAGATGGTGTTTGTTGAGCAGTTGAATCATTGGATGTGTTAACTACAGAAGAAGAAACAGTAGAAGAATTAGTACTAGAACCAAAAAATTCAACATAAAAAGGATCAAATAAGTTAACTAAGTCTGAAGAAGAAAAAGAAGAAGATTGAGATGAGTCTCCAGGAATTGGTGTAATGCGTGGTCCTGATTGGTCAACTTCTTGTGCCAGTTCAGCCATTTTATCGAATGTGACATGCACACTCTCATTAACTGTTCTGGTGCGAGTGTTGAATGCGCATATGCCTTCGAATTGGATGAGTATCCAATGAAGGTCGCTTCATCCGCCTTCTCGTTGAACTTCCTGAGGTTGTCCTTGTCGTTTAGCACATAGCATCTGCAACCAAACACTCATAAGTACTTGATATAAGGAACTTTATTCTTAAAGAGTTGGTAATGAGTTTTATTGAAGCGCTTATGGATTCTGGAGAGATTTTGCATGTAGCAAGCTGTTGACACTACTTCGGCCCACAAGAACGGAGGTAGCTTTGAGTATGTTAGCATTGTGCGAATGGCTTCCACGAGGGTACGGTTACGCCTCTCAACGATTCCATTTTGTTGAGGTGTTCTAGCAGCTGAAAACTGATGATGAATATCTTTGGATCGAAGGAAGCAATCAACTACCAAGTTCTTGAATTCCGTGTTGTTGTCAGATCAGATTGATTATACAGACAACTGCTGTTAGGTTTCCACACTCTTAATGAAGTCTATGATTTCTTGAGATGTCTCATGCTTGGATCGCAAGAATTTAACCCAGGTATATCACGAATAGTCATCAACGATAACAAACACATATCGCTTCCGGTTTATGCTTTGAGTTCGCATGGGGCCACATAAATCCATATGAAGTAACTCCAACACTCTCTTTGATGATGGTTCAGGTTTTGGTTTGTGAGATGATCTTTTCATTTTTCCTTTCTCACATGCTCCACACAGATGATCCTTTTCATATCGAAGTTCTGGGAGACCTTTAACCAGTTGTTTTGAAGCCAACTTGTTTATACTATCGAAGCTCAGATGGGATATCCTTCGGTGCCATAACCAAGAGTCTTTTGACGAGGCTTTTGATAAAAGGCAGATGCTATCCTTAACCATAAGCTTGACAACGTCTATGGTGTAAAGGTTTGAGTTTCGGGAGCCAGTTAAAATATATTTTCCATCACTACTCTTGACACTACAGTTCTTAGCCTTAAATGTTATCTCTAGCCCTTTTTCACAGAGTTGTCCTATGCTAAATAAATTATGTGATAACCCATCAACATGAACATCCTTGATGACTAGATTATTTAAGACCAAATCCCCGTATCCTTTAATTTGAGCATGATTGTCATTACCAAACTTTGATGTCCCACAATACTATTCTACAATGTTAGACAATAACTCTCTCCTCCCAGTCATGTGTTTCGAGAAACCCGAATCCATATACCAAATGGATTTTTCCTGAAAAGAAAACTGCATACAATGAAAATCTATAGGCATTAAACAATTCCATCAGAAATTAACATGCAAACCGTGTTCTGAACCGAGTTGTTCAGAAAACATGAAGAGTTTAGACCGGGTCCTGAGGTGAGTGCACAGAAGCCAAACATGTCGGTTTAAGCACAACCGCCAAGCAAAAGAATGGGTCCTAGTCTAAGATAACTAGAAGCCAATCCATTGAAGTGCGGGTCTTGATGTGAAGTAATCAAGAACCATCTGCATTTAAAATCACATAACATTGGGTACCCATCTTAGGATGAGTCCTTTTGGGTTAGGTGTTCCAGGTGTATATGGCACGTTTACAATTTTAGGAACCCATATTGCAGTTATGTGTGGACTAAATGAAGAGCCTTTTGGAATCCATTTATGTATGGATTTAATAGGCTTTAGAACATTAGGCGATGAAATTGCCTTTGGTTTTGGATGATTTGAAACCTGTTTTACATTTGCTTTAGGTTTGGGCCTTGGCAAGGTACAAGTCTTAAGTTTTGTTTTGGCCAATGATGCATTATTTTTTATTTTCTTTTTACGAATTCTTTTAGCAGGATAAGGCACGATTTTATTCATTTCAGGAACTTGATGTCTAAAACGAGTTGGACATAATTTAAACAAATCCCCAAATGAATATTTTAAGCAAGAAACAAAATTTGATACATCATTACAAACATTGTTTTCAGAGATTACATGCATCCTATCTTTAGAAACAAAATCAACTGGCATTACAGCCTTCATCCAAAAAAACTCGAAAACTCTTGCATGGATGTTTTAGGCACTCTTCTCACATGATCTGTAGTAACAAAACGATGAGAGCCAGTACGTTTGGAAAACTTAGACTTGGAGAAATTTTGGTGAGTGGGCTTCTCAGAATACTTAGACTGACTCTTAGTCTTCTTTGAAACCTCAGGATTGGAAGATTTTGAGCACTCGCCTTTACAATTGACAGGATGTACTTCAATCTTGGCTTTACCTTTTTCAGATGATGCAAGTGGGACTTTGGTAGGATGAGAAACTTTTGATTTTTTTAAGTGAGAATTTATGCTTTCTGAAACCATGTCAAACTTTTCTTTGTAGATGATTAATTCTACATTTTGTTCAAAACTTTAACTTGCCAATTTCTCCTTGCTCTTGAGAAGAGCTTCTTGATAATCAAGAGCTTTCTTTCGAGCTGACTTTAATTCCTTTTCTAAAACTTTTATTTTATGTTGAAGAACTTTTGTAGGAATGTAAAGATGAGTGATTGGTTTGACAGGTTCAACGTTCATTTTAGCTGATGAATAGCTAGATAAGAAGTCCTCCTCTAGAGTAGGTACTCTATAAGGATAACTCTCATTTAGTTCATCATATTTAAAAGACATTTCTTTTTCTTTGTTTTCACTTCATTTCTCATCCTCTTGGGTTAAAACTTCTTCTGATGATTGGTAAACGAAAGACTTAAACCCATCACCCATATATCTCATATCATAAAAAAGAGGTAAAACTGATTAAACCTTTTCCAAATACTTATGATTTTTAAAACCAATTCCTTGTTTGTGTTAGTGCATCCTGTGTGACGATAGCAGTCTAAGTGTAGATGATATTTTGTAATAGTCCAAGTGTTCGTAATTGCACATTAATACATGTTTGATATATATTTTGATATATGTCCTGATATTGATTGTTTATATGTCTTGAACTTGTTAGTGATTGATGTTTTACTTAAGTTCAAACATAAGTTCAAAGATAAGTTCAAACATAAGTTCTAGAAGAAGTTCAAAGACAAGTTCTAGAATAAGTTCAAAGCCCTGGTTCGAACTTATGGTGGACAAGTTCGTGGGCTTGGGCCTTCTCGAACTTGTCCAGGGTAAGTTCGAATCTAACGTCTATAATTAAGGTTTAATCAAGTTTGATAAAAAAAATCTTTGCAGAAATTAGTATTCGGGCGATTTCGAACTTGCAGAGAGTTTTCAGTGTGTTCTTGGAGAGAATCACGTGTCGGGACGTCCATGTTACGTCTATCATCGTGTGTGTCTCCATGTTTCGTGTGTGTGATCAATCCGTTAAGCCACTAACGAGGATTCCGCACTCGTTGGACGGTGTCGCGTCAAGATTGGATCCGTAGGTAGGTGACCTTACAAGTGGTATCAGAGCCACGAGGGTGTTCATCGTGTTCTTCGCGTTCATCTTAAACATTCTTGGTTTCGTGACATTTTGGACGGAAAAATCACATTTTTAATAAATTTTTCGAGTTATACAAGCAAAGTAACGGAGAAAAGTTTACATTAGTTCATTATTTCAGTCGAAATCATAGTTTTTAATCCTAAAAACTTTGGTTTAATCTGAAAACTTGAAAAAATCGAACTTTTGGCCGTTTCTCGAACTTGCGGCGCTCGAACATAGGGGGTATTAGGGTTCATTCGAACTTGTCAGAAATACGCTCCTCTCGAACTTGATTTAGGGGTTCTTTCGAATTTGGCTGAGATTCGAACTTGTTACATTCGAATTTTTCAGATTTCGAATTTGTCAGAAATCTCGAACTTGTCAGACCTTCGAACTTGTTGATTTCGAACTTAATCACTTTCGAATTTAATTTCAAACGAATTTAAATTTAATCTAATTCGAACTTGCCTAAGTTCGATAGGGTTTACTTTAAATTAATTTTACACTAAATTATCTAAGTTCGAATACAAAGAGTTTAGAAAGGATGACCAGTTTGCAAAAGTTCATCGAAATGGACCACGAGTTTGGCAGGGAAAATTCTCCGCCAAAACTAATGAGGTTTGAAGAGTACTATTGATGGAAGGATAGGTTTGCCGATTTTGCTCGTTTCAACGACATGCGAATGTGGATTTGTATCGATGAGGGATACATTCCACCCACACAAGAGTTTGAGGGCCGTCAGAGAGTCTTAACATATCAGAAAATGAAGGATGATGATAAGAAACTTTATGAGGCCGAGAACAGAGCGTTTTCCATAATTCGTATGGCATTACCTCGGGAGATTCTACACACCTTACGGAATCATCGTACTTCTAAAGAGCTATGGGATGCTCTAGAGAAGAGGTGTGAGGGAAATCCGAGGGTTCGCAAAGGAAGGACCGAGATGCTAAAACAGCAGTTCGCAATTTTCAAAGCATTGAAAACCGAAAAGCTGGATGAGACAATAACAAGATTCTACCATTTACTGACAGAGCTGGATAATCACGATGTCGAGTATCATGAAGTTGAGAAGATAGAGAAACTTCTTGATGCTTTACCTGTGAAGTGGGAAATGTACACAGCGCTTATAAAGCATGATGCGGAAAAATTCGAAACTCTTACGCTAGAAGGAGTTATTGGTACGCTGAGGGCTTACAATTTTCAGATACTTAAGAAGGAAAGGGAATATGATCAAGTCAAAGATCCAGAGATGTATTTTGGAAATACATCTATCGCAAGTGAACTGAAGACAGCTACAGCTTTCTTCTCAGGTAGAGCGTCTATCCCAGTGGAGGTAGAAGAAACAAGTAGTCGGGCATTCTTAGGGTATTCTAAACCGGAAGATAAACCGACTCACTCAGCATCTAGTTCTCAACATTACACAAAGATGCCTATGAGTTCACAATCAGCCGAGAATCATCTGAATCTCTTGGCTTCATTTGTTGCAGCATACGGAAATTGTTTACAAGGAAAAATTAACGATCCTGCATTATGGGAAGAGGACTACGATCAGGTGGATCCTGATGACTTGGAGGAAATGGACCTTCAATGGCAACTGGCCATGATGACTCAAGGGGTCAAAAGGTTCATGAAAAGAACAGGCAGAAATCTAAATGTAGGCAACAGTAAAATTGGGTTCGAAAAATCCAAGGTTAAGTGTTATAATTGCCAGAGATTAGGACACTTTGTACGAGAATGTCAAAGACCCAAAGTTGAAAACTATCAGAATCAATCTCAGGGAAGATATCAGTCTAGTAGTTCGGGTAATCAAGCTAACATCGCTGGTCTGTTAACAAATGCATCATCGGACAGACAGCTCGATGGGACATACAATTGGAGTACTCATCCTGAGTCAAACGCTAGAGCCTTCATGGCTAAAGTGACAGAGACTGAGGATGAACGAGCAAAGGAAGTGACAGAGGACAACGAATAGAATGATACAAATCTTGTGTTGGTGGAGAAGTCAGACAATCAGACTGTTCTGGAGTTTGCCGCACAGATGGCTAACGTGGAATCGGATCACAAAAGGGTAATTCTGAACTTTTCTACATTTCATGACTTATGTGTTTTATGTGCTACTTATAATGATAGGTTGAACTTAGTTCTAGAAACACATAACAACTTAACTCCTCAGATAGAATCACTGAAATCAGAGAATGCTAGTCTCTTAGATATTAAAGAAGATCTTAGGAATAAGCTGAAGATGTTGTAGTTCTAAAAGACAAATTAAGTGAACAATGTGTCAGGATAGAACTTATGTATGAGCATGTTGAGGCTTTAACCAAAGAACTTACAATTAAGGAGGTTGAGCTAGCAGAATCAAGAGTTAAAGTTGCAGAGGTAAATAGTAAGTTGGAAAAGTTTAGGAACTCTTCACTAAATCTAGGGAAAATCTTAGATGCTCAACGTCAGTCTAAGAAACTAGTAGGTTTAGGTTATCAAGAGAGTCCTCCACCTTTCAGTGATAATTATGTACCTCAAGCTAAGGATAAAACTGATCAAACAGTTGAGTCAGAGGTAGCAACTAAAACTAAATCTGATAAGGATAATTCAACTAAGGTGTCTAATAATAACTATGTGATTAAGAAAGTCAAGTTTGTGAAGTCTTCTAGTGACAAATTTCTAGGAGAAGCTAGACCTGAAGTCAATAATCTGAAAGAGGAAATAGTCACTATAGTTGAAAAGAAATAACATGACACTAGTGAGAAACCAAAGTCAAAGGGCACTCATAAGAAGTCGATTGATAAGATGTCTTGCTTTAGATGTCATGAGAGGGGACGTGCTGCGTCTAGTTGTACATATAAGAAACTAGAGTCTACACCCTCTAAACCAGAGTCTAGACCTGCTGTAGGAAAGCCAGACTAACATAAACCAGTATCTAGTGTTGCTAGCACAATTGGTTCTCAATACACCGAGAAGGTTGTGAATGTCACACCCAGGACAGCTGTTAGACAAGTACCCGTGTCGGTTACACCAAATGAAGGTGTTAGGACTAATTCACCGAATAGAGTCCCTAATCAATCTAGGTCAGTATCTCAACAAGCTTATAGGAGTACAACACCTAGAAGGACTTTCACTCTAGTTAGGTCTCACACTCCTCAAAGACAACAGACACCAGGTAGAGCCCAGGGATATCAATCTCAAATGTCGTATAATAGAAACTATTCAAGGGCTCAACAGCAAATGCCTACCCAAAGGCCAAGAGTGAATTTAAATCACTCTGCACCACAACAGGTTCTCAATCAAACACCCAAGTCACCTGAAAGGAGAGATGGGTATTTGAAGGAGTTCACGTATGTGGATGAGAATGGTATTACCAAGTCAATCATGGCTTGGTTTCCCCGTGATAACTAACTTGTTTTCTTTCATGTGCAGGAGCTTACTACAGGTCTAAACAATAAGTGGTTCGTCGACAGTGGTTGCTCTAGGCACATGACTGGGGAAAGGAGTCTGCTCACAGACTTCAAGGGAGGGAACAAGGGATTCGTATCATTCGCTGGGAACAAGGGAGGTCATATCACTGGAACGGGAGTGGGCACTAATGGGACTATCACACTTGATCAAGTTTAACATGTTGATAAACTTGATCACAATCTCATTAGTGTATCTCAAATCTGTGATAAGAAGATCTCAGTAATTTTTACTAATACTGAGGCGTTAGTGCTGAAACCGGGATTTAAAGTACCTGAAGAGTGGATAATGATGAGAGCCCCAAGGAAGAATGATTTGTACATGATGGACATGAACAAATCGGATTCATCGATGGGAACAATATGTCTTCTATCCAAAGCTTCAGAGTCAGAATCCATTTTATGGCATAGACGCATGGCACACTTGCACCTGAGGAAAATGAACTACATCACTAAACATGGTCTGGTGCAAGGTGTCCCACTGAAGAGTTTTCAGTTCGATGACAAGTGTGTACCATGCAAGAAAGGCAAACAACACAAAAAGTCACACAAGTCAAAGATTCAAAACTCGATAGCTTCCATTTTCGATTTGTTGCATATGGATCTATTCGGACCTATCAACAAAAGGAGTATAGGTGGTAGTTGGTATTTTTTTAGTTATCATTGATGATTACTCACATTTTTCATGGGTTTTATTTTTAGGTACGAAGGACGAAACAGCTGGAAAGTTGATTGGGTTCTTAAACCAAGTTGAAAACTCTTACGGGACAAGGGTAAAACATATCAGGAGTGATAATGGAACAGAATTTAAAAACACAGTAATTGGTGTATATTGCCTATCCAATGGCATAGCGAATCAATTTAGTGCACCATATGAGCCACAACAAAATGGGGTGGCAGAAAGGAAGAACAGGACTTTGATTGAGGCAGCAAGGACCATGCTCTCGGATTCAAAGCTTCCTACCATGTTTTGGGGGGAGGCAGTGAATACTGCATGTCACGTTTTAAACAGGGTCCTTACTGTCATATCATTGAACAAAACATGTTATGAAGTTCTGAATAAAAGACCACCTAATTTAACAGGCTTTGACCCGATTAGGGTACCGTGTACTTTATTGAAAACAAAACATCAACCTAAGTTTGGTGAAAAGGCTGACGAAGGATAATTCCTAGGTTATGTGCCCAACTCACCAAATAAAAGGGTTTTTAACAAAACAAACGGTACGGTAGAAATTGTGTTTAACATTGACGTTACAAGTTATTCACATGAACCCCAAACAGGTCCTGAGTGGTTATTTGATTATGACTCATTGTTTGAATCATTTAACATACCTGTTAGTGGAAATACAGGTACAGTGGAGGATGACTTCTCGTCATTAAGTTTGAATGACGAAAATCAAGGTTTTCCAAAGACAAGCAATCCATCAACTTTTGAGCCTACAACGACAGAAGATGGGTCTCCAACAGAGAATGAACCAGAGTTACCTACAAACGATAATCAGACAAGTACTTCTAACTCTGAGGACAGTGGTCATGAGCCCGTTAGGTGAAATAGGATCAAACTTAGGAGATAATGTTAGGGTCGATAAGATTGAGACAACGAGGATAAACAAGGATCATCCAATTGAAAGCATCATAGGAAATCCGAATACCGGTGTGAGAACTAGGAGTAGTGTGAATAACAACACAGTGTTGTTGTCGATGATTAATGACTCCGAGGCGTATCACACATGTTTATACTCTTGTTTCATCTCGCAAGTAGAGCTGAAAAATGTGCAAATGGCACTGAAAGAATACTCTTGGGTTGAAGCCATGCAAGAAGAACTGTCACAATTTAGAAAGCTTGAAGTGTGGGAGTTAGTGCCGCTACCTCGAGGAGAAGTTGCAATAGGAACCAAATGGGTTTTTAAGTGCAAGAGAGATAATCGGGGTATTGTTACTCGCAACAAGGCAAGACTGGTGGTAAAAGGATTCAACCAAGAGGAGGGAATTGACTACAACGAAGTGTTGCACCAGTGGCAAGGTTTGAGGCAATCCGTCTGTTTCTAGCCTTTGCGTCCTTCAAAGGATTTAAAGTATATCAACTGGATGTAAAGAGTGCATGCTTGTACGGAAAGGTGAAGGCACTGGTGTACGTGGAACAACCGCCTGGGTTTACTGATCCAAAATATCCTGACAGAGTATATCGACTCGATAAGGCTCTGTATGGATTGCCTCAGGCACCAAGGACATGGTTTGAGACGCTGTCAACTCATCTTTTGGACAACGGGTTTAAAAGAGGGAGAATTGATAGTACATTGTTCGTGAAGAGAAAGGGAGAAGACTTTATGTTGGTACAAGTGTACGTTGATGACATCATTTTCGGGACATCAAACGAGCAGATGTGCAAAGACTTTGAGAAGGTTATGAAGTCAAAGTTTGAGATGAGTGCTATAGGAGTGTTAAACTTCTTTCTGGGTTTGCAAGTTGAACAGAGGAAGGAGGGCACGTTTATCCATCAGACGAAGTATGTCTACGATATTCTGGAACGCTTCGGAATGGAAGGAACAAAGCTGAATGCTCACTTTAGTACTCAGATTCAAGTGAATCATAATCTCGGACCGGGTACAGAAAGTGATACTGATGTGGATCCGACTTTATATCGGGCCATGATTGGGTCACTTATGTATTTAACTGCTTCTAGACCTGAAATTATGTTTGCTGTGTGTATTTGTGATAGGTTTCAAGCTAATCCGAAAGAAATGCATATGAAAGCCGTGAAGCGGATTCTGAGATACCTCAAGTCAAAACCGAAGCTGGGACTATGGTATCACGCTGATGGTGATCAGGAATTGGAAGCATACACGGATTCTGACTATGGTGGTTGCAGCTTGAACCGGAAATCAACAACTGGAGGTTGTCAGTTCCTTGGTGGGAGGCTCGTATCCTGGCAATGCAAGAAACAGACTTCGGTAGCCGTGTCAACGTGCGAGGCCGAATATGTAGCTGTTGGTAGTTGCTGTTCACAGGTTTTGTGGATACAACAACAATTACGGGATTACGGTTTGACTTACACTCATACTCCCATTTGGATAGATAATCAGTCTACAATTTCTACAACTAATAATCCGGTTAAACACAGTAAAACAAAGCACATAGACATAAGACATCATTTCATACGTGATTGTGGTGAAAAGAATTTAATAAAGCTGGTAAAAGTGGCAACGGAAGATAATTATACAGATTTATTCACTAAAGCTTTTTATAAGTCGCGCTTTAAGTTGTTAGTTCAACTAAATGGTATGCGTAATCCAGAGTAACTTGACCTTAGTATATTTTTTCCTGTTATAGTAAGTTAGTAGGTTAGTTTATTAGCTTATCTTAAAAATGAAAAACAAAAAAAAGAGAGAAAACCATAAAAAAATTTCACAAAAAAAAAAAAGAATATTGAAATATGAGTTGAGTCTTAGATTCATAGGTTCAAAGTGACGAAAATTAGCACAGTCTAACCAAACTCTAAGTGTTAAGCTTTCACACATAATGCACCTTAACTTCTAAGTGATATACATTTTCTTGTTTGATGTGTTGGTAGGCAAAATACACAAAAGAAATCCTTACAGCTAATAAAATAATCAAGAAAAGTCATATGTGTAACTAACTTAGATATATGATGAAATGGTCTTAATTTCTATGTTAGAGACATACAGACAATGATTCTAAATGAGGTATGCAAATTTTCTAGGCATGTATAGCAACATCAACATACATCTTAAAGAAAAGAAAAGAAAATTTTTGTTAAAAAAGAGGGAGTCAAAATAAGTCGCTTTGTTGTACGTAAGTACACACCTGTCACCTCTGTTTTGACTCAAGTTAGCAAAATAAGTTGCTTTGTTGTACGTAAGTACAGACCTGTCACCGTTGTCTTGCTAACTTAAAAGGAACTCTAAGACAAACTAAGACACTCTGTTGTATGTAAATACAGAACTGTGTCTGAAGTTTGCCTTTTAAAGAAAATTTGCATTACCAAAAAGTTATAATCATTGTGTGTATGCCCTAATCATAGAAGTATATCTAAGTATGGGACACGTAAGGTAGTTTCTTGATAAATAAAAAGGCCAAGGGAAATTCCAAAGTGTTAAATGTTTAAAGGGAAAATCATACCGACAATCGACTTGGAATGCATATCACGACAAACAACCAAAGGAATAAAAATTCATAAGTGTGAAAGTGTAATACTGAAAGTGCGTTTGACATCGCTATCTGATTGAACCTTATTTGACTTTCTCACAAAAATATTCTGTTAATATAGGTCGTATTATTTATAATACTGTTGAGTAGTTTTAATTTTATCTTTACTTTATTTTATTTTTATTTTTATTTTTATTTTTAATTCATTTTATTTTATTTTATTTTATTTTATTTTAATTTTAGTAGGATAAAGGTCAAAGTTACTAGGATGCATTATTTTATTTTCACTTAAGTTCGAAATTCAGACAAATTCGAACTTAACTTCGAATTTGTCAGGCAGTTCGAACTTATGCTAAGTTCGAAGGTAGTTGATATAAATAGGTCAACAGTACTTCATTTAAGACACCTACCCGGATTTGTGTTCTTGAACTTGCGCTCAGGCGATCTCGAACTTATTCTCGAACATACCGACTTTCGAATTTCATCCTATTCCTCGAAGTTTTCCCTCTATTTCTCGAACATACACGTATACTAGGGTATTCTATTCATCATAATACTAAGTAAGTGTAGTTTAGGACATTATTGTGGCAAAAATCGACCTATTTTGATAGTAATGTTATTTGAAACTACTTGGTTTAAAATCACGAGTTTCAAAAGATAAAACTTCAAATAAATGATAAATAACTTTGATTAGAACCCAATAGGACTAGAGTATACGGTTGATTAAGTCAAGTGGGGTTAAAATCTTAGTTCTAAGTTGGATGTGACCGACTTCGAACTTGTTCTTCAGGTTTGAACTTGTTGAAATATCTATAAGTTCGAAGTTAGTCAAGTTCGAATATATGCCTCGAATTTATTTAAGTTCGAATGTATATTAATAATCTCGAATTTGTGCAAATTCGAATGTCTAGGACTTCGAACTTATGCAAGTTCGAAGTTATGCAAATTCGAATATAACAAATTCCATTTTATTTAATTTTAATTTCTAATTGTTTGTTGATTTTGTGTGCAGATATGGGTGATCGTGCTTTTTATAATAAGCATAACATGGTAATGGTCGTGGATCTCCAATTACCAGAGGCACAGCCTTATCGTCAGATGATTGAATTTCTGACGCAATCCCAAGTTTCCTATGCACTAACTCACAATTTACAAATTACCCTGAGGTACGTGCGACAATTTTGGGAGCATCTACAAGTAGACTGCTCGGTTACCCCTATTGTACTGCGAACAAGAGTAGGCGGTCAACCAATAGTGTTTTCAGCCAATATGTTGAGGCAGATTCTACAGCTGGGCACAGAGGACCAAGAAGCAGGCCCAATAGATTTTCCTTTACCAATAAGGCAAGCGGCCTTTTTGAGGATGGGTTATGCCCAATATATAACGAAGGCATCATATGTTAAAAGTGGTTTGATAGGGCAGTGTAGATATCTAGTCCACGTGATTATGGTGTGTTTCGCACCAAAGAAGGCGGGCTTTGACACGATGGTGTCCAAATTGCAATCTGCGTTGATTGCTTTGGTATACAACAAGAAGTTTAGTTTTTCCGAGATGTTTTTCGGGGAATTTGTCCACCAAATAACTGCTCCGATCAGAGAAAGATTCTTAATGTATCTCCACTTTGCCATGATGATAATCCGCCACTTCTTGCCAAATTTGCCACCACTTCCTGATCAAAGTGGCGTGGCTTTGATCGATAAGCACATACTTGTTGACTGCCAGACCCATAATGCAAGAAGGGCTGAGCAGGTCAGGCCCCAAGTGGCACCGCTGTTTGGTGCAGTCATAGATCCAGATTTTGTTGCCCCGGAGGGTGAAGATTGGATTGGTGAAGCCCCACCGCAACAGCAACAGCAACAACAACAGCAATAGCAACAGCAACAACAGCAACAAAGGCAAAGAGCACCGGCTAGAAGACTCCGGTTGCTAGAACCACTTCCCGCCCACAGTCAGCCACTGAAGCTGTTGGGCCATCGAGTTCAGCTCCACAGTACGACTAGAGGGAGATAACTCATGAGGAAATATGGGCTCAGGGAACAGCTGCGGAGCAAAGTATTGATGAACAACTGGTTCAAGACGTTTTAGAGCCTCCAGCTGATTTCCATGACATCTTTAAGGAGATTGATGAATATCAGCCTTCTGATGTTGATTTTCTAGACACAGAGGTCCAGACTGAGGAAGAAGGTGCAGGTGCTAGGGAACAGACTCCGGCTGAAGGTCACGTTGAGACCGCCTTCGAGTCTGATTCCGAATCTAGTTCTGAAGCTGAAGATCCGGATATCACAATTGGCAGATATGGATCGAGGCTAGTTGTTAACAAAAGGAGAACGACAATGCCAGCACTTATTGATGAAGAGACCGAAGAGTCTGAGTTTGAAGATGAAGAAGAAGTTTCTCTCGTTCCTAGGCATAGGGCGAAAAGGCATAGATTCATGCAAGGAGCACCATCCACTTCAGCTTCTCCATCTGTGTTACCGGCTGCTCCATCATCATTAACCACAGCTCCATCCACATCCGCCTCCATTCCATCTACCTCGACTTCATTCACAGAGAATCAGCGGTTCATTGAGTTGAAGGGAAAAGTGGACTTCCAAACAGTCCAAATTTACCAACTATCAACAGCTGTGAAAGAGTTGCAGCAGCACAATGCTCGATTGGATCAAGAAAATGTCGAGTTAAAAACAACTGTGGCTGATCAACAAGCTGAGCTGAGGACTCATCAAGCACAAATTCAGACAATGCAGACTCTCATTATGCGATATTGAAAGATCTACGAGCTCAGGGGGAGAGTAGCTGCAAGGATGATCAGTTGAGGAATGTTAGGAGAGACGATGAGGAAGGAGATGATCCAAATGCACAAAAAGAAGGTGAGCTAGCAGATCTTTCCCAAAAGACTGCTCAGCAAGCAATCGTTCAGGGGGAGCCTAGTTCATCAAGCATGGGAGAAGGTGAAGCTTCAGAAAAAGGCAAGGCTCCTGAAGCTTCAAAGGATGTTGAGCATGAGATGTTTGAGGCGTTGATATATCTTGATGATGAAGACAAGTTCGGATTTGATCAAGAAGATCTTGAGGAAGGGGAGTTCATCCCAGAAGAAGTTATAGACTGGAAATCTGATGATGAAGTTATAGAAGATGAGGATGATGATGTTGATGAGGTGTTGATCTCGAAGCAGCCTGTCACTGAACAACATGTAAATAATGATTAGAAATGTGATAGACTTAGATGAGCTTAACTTGGCATCTATAGAAGAATCAGAATCTGATCCAGCTGAAAGGAAACAATCAAAAGAAGAGATGATGAGGTTATGGTTTAGAAAGGAATAGAAAAAGACTGAGATAGCTGTAAAGAAGAAAATGAGATTGCCAAATCCAGGAAAGCTGTCTGGAGGTATCCTTAGCCGGTTCTTCGACAGGGAATTGTAGCTTTTTGTACTTAAAAGAAGAGATGGACTTCAATATCTTAGGAGAACCTTAAAAATCTTTAATACATTGCCCAAATGTGAGGTGAAGGAGTTGGCCTGGAAAGAGCTTATAAACCTTGGAGACAACCCCTATGCTGAAGTGATTGCTAAGATTATCAGAAGGGAGGGTAGATCTGGAAAGTTTGAAAGGCTAAAACCAAGGTAAGGCAAGAGAGTAGAGGACGAGACGAGAATAGATCCTCATACTGGTAAACCTTGGGCTAAGATGGTTTACAGACCAGTCTGATGCTTGAAGAAAGTTTCGTTAAAGTCTATGCCAAAGGATGTACTTGCAAACATGAAGTGGTGGTTTGTAGATAGCGAAACAGCTGAAGCAGTTATGGAGGATCAAGAAGAGAAGACAATTTTGTAAGTATACAATTCGCTGCATCTAATTAACCTATCCAAGGATGACCTGCAAACGCTTCATGATCAGCCAATTTTCTTTCACGAAGGCTAGAGATCTGAAGGCAGGAAATTCCAAAAAGTTGTAAGGGTTTGTATAGAGCAGGGATTATATGCAGGTAGTAGTTTGAATAGACCTAGTACTTAGACAAAAATTTTATCTAGTTAGAAGCTATCATCAAGGGGGAGTCTGTTAGTGCATCCTGTGTGACGATAGCAGTCTAAGTATAGATGATATTTTGTAATAGTCCAAGTGTTTGTAATTGCACATTAATACGTGTTTGATATATGTTTTGATATATGTTCTGATATTGATTGTTTATATGTATTAAACTTGTTAGTGATTAATGGTTTACTTAAGTTCAAACATAAGTTCAAAGATAAGTTTAAACATAAGTTCAAAGATAAGTTCAAAAATAAGTTCTAGAACAAGTTCAAAGACAAGTTCAAGGATAAGTTCAAAGACCTGGTTCGAACTTATGGTGGACAAGTTCGTGGGCTTGGACCTTCTCGAACTTGTCCAGGGTAAGTTCGAATCTAAATTCTATAATAAGGTTTAATCAGTTTTGATAAAAAAATCTTTGCAGAAATTACTATTCGGGAGAGAATCACGTGTCGAGACGTCCGTTGTTACGTCTATCATCGTGTGTGTCTCTGTGTTTCGTGTGTGTGATCAATCCGTTAAGCCACTAACGAGGATTCCGCACTCGTTGGACGGTATCGCGTCAAGATTGGATCCGTAGGTAGGTGACCTTACAGTTTGGAATGATAAAACCTAGT
Source organism: Centrapalus pauciflorus (assembly GCA_020465985.1). Classification (NCBI taxonomy): domain Eukaryota; kingdom Viridiplantae; phylum Streptophyta; class Magnoliopsida; order Asterales; family Asteraceae; genus Centrapalus; species Centrapalus pauciflorus. Next base: position 103,609 of record JAANYP010000009.1, read on the forward strand.
CTCTTTGGGTTGATTTAGATGAATAGTTTGTTTAGTTTGACCCCATTTTAGAAATTCATCGTCTAGGGTTTTCATTCGTGAGTACAAACCTATTCTCTCTTCATTTATCAGTTTGTATTTTTCTAGATTGTCTAAGTTTTCCATGATTACAGACTCTAAGCATTTTGAAAGAACAGATATTTCTGATTTTAAAGAGTTCTTTTCCTCAGTGATTTTATCCATCCAACTCTTAAGGTAAGTATTCATATCCTCAACATCTACTTTTTCATTTAACACTTTCTTTAACACCTCATAGTTGTTTAGCCACTTCTTTTCATATTTATCAGATGTTTCTTTTAAAGATTGGGCTAGATGTTCAGCCTTGATACACTTTTTCTTTTCAGCATTATACCTAGCTTCTAGGTCAAGTATTTGTGTGTGCAAGTTACATTCATTTTGTATAGAAAACTTATTTACATGCACATTAATGTAAAAGGAATGTACCTCGCTTGACTCTGAATTTGAGGTGGAGCACTCTGAGTCCCTAGATTTGGCCATCAGACAGGCTATTGGATCTTCCTTCTTCTCCCCCTCGACAGTCGTGTCTGATTCGGATTCTGAATGGTCGCGTAATCAGCCAATCCGACTCTATCAACCATGTAACAGTTCCTGCCCCTATCATCTTCATCTTCAGATTCATCGTCAACCCAATAGTCTTCTTGGGCAACGAGGTCCATAACATCAAATCTCTTTTTCAGGGCCTCGAGCTTTTTCTCATAATAACCTATGTCACGCTCGAATTGGTTTTTGAATTCGCGAGCAAAGTGACCCAACTTTCCACACTTGTAGCAGAGACATCATCAGCTGCTTTGGTCGCGTCAGCTCTAGGCTTGTCCTCTCTTCGTTCAGCTGGCCTTTTGTCAGCTCGGCGAGGTTCCCGGCTATCATCCCGGCGATTGCAATCCCACCTATCATCACATCTATCTTCACGCCTTTTATAATGAAGATCATCCCGATAGTCTCTTCTGTCATCACCTTTGTCTCTGCTCTCATCAGACCTCATATCATCTTTCCTGTCTCTGCTGTCATCATATCGCGTATCATCACGTTCAATGCGATTCCAGTCATCACGTCCCCTATCGTTTCTATCATCTCTTCTCCAATCATCTCTCCTCTCATCCCTGGCATCCTGTCTATCATTAGAATACCGTCTTGGACCCGTATCGTATCTATGTTGATTGTTGGTCTTGTTTTAGTAGAACCGTTTTTGCTGAAGACGGTTTGACCATAAGGCAATTTGTTCTTGTATGGTTGCCTCTTCTTCGTGCTATGGCTCATGCGATGGTGATGCGTATCTGTATTGAGACGATGAGGAACCTTTGATTGTAGTAGGGTATTGGAGATGGGTATGGTGGTGGTTCAGTGGAGAGTGTCTTACTGGAGAGTAGGGCTAAAGAGTCGGTGAATTTGGTGCTTGGGTTGGATGATAATAACAAGGATGCGAAATTGTTTTCCATCTGTTTATGTTGATCTACATCACCTTGATATTTCTTAAGTTCCTTGAATATCACATTAATCGAGACATTTGGAATGTCTAGTACTTGTTTGGTAGCTCGACTTGCAATTTGCCATTCTGGAGCCAAAGAAGAAAGGAACTGGATATTGTTGTCATCTTTATCCTTCTTAATGTGTAGCTTGTCAACTCATTAAGAACTACACAGATCCTTGTGAAGGTACCCTGAAGAGACTCCCCATCTTTGGCTCGGAACTCAGTAAATTTAGCCTTGGCTTTCTAAATCTTGGCCTTGTCATCTAAATCCGCCCTAAGCAATTGCATTTCTAATTCATCCCACATCTCTTTAGCTGACATTTTGCTGTTAACTCCAACAAGAATATCAGTGGGAAGAGCTTGATTGATGAGATAGTCTGCCCTTTTGTCGGCATGTTGTCTATCCCTTTCTGCTTTAGTGGAGGGTTCACGAACTATTTTTTATGCTGGGACTGGTGGATCAGCATCTGGCCAGACAGGACATTCCCAATAATAGATGTAGGTCCTTCAGGGATAGATTGGATCAACATATTCCCATTGGGCTGCAGGCCAATGAATTTCAGTATCCTTTGCTTCCACTATTCGTACTCATCTGGATAGAGAACAGGTGGTCTGTTCTCTGATCTAAGAACAAGGGCTTCTCTAGACATGATGTGTTTAGTGCTGATTAGGAATTTAAGATCTTGTGAAGTGGAAACTGATTTTTCGGATGGACAATAACCGAATTTTGGATGGTCTGAACTCGGATGAACATGAACTCGGATGAAGTTTAACTCGGATGATGAAGACTTGTGGTGAATAGTAACTCGGATGAACAGCAACTCGGATGGTTGAATACTCGGATAATTAGTAGTTTGGATGGACTGAAACTCGGATGGAATTATAACTCGGATGAATTAAAAGTCGGATGGACCGAATTTCAGATGACTAATCAGTAACTCGGATGGTTAACTTAAAGAAGATGAGATCAACTCTGATGATCCGAATTCGGTTGACGATCCGAATTTCAGATGATCCGAGATGGACTTGAAAACATTTAAAAATAAAGAACAAGTAAATTCAGTGATCCGAAAAAATGGGTTAACAGTATTTTGGATGAACTAAATTTTGGATGGGATCCGAGATTTGGTCCAAAATATGTTGAAATTTGATGTGAATTGATCCGAGTTGTGATCCGAATTTTGGTCAGAGTTTTAAACTTGATTAAATTCCATATTTTTAGATCTAACAAAAATGCAGTTTAAGCATTGGAAATAATTTCTAAAGATTTGGAATGATTTTTAAAACAAGTTTTGGAAATCAAAAGTACCCAAAACACCTAAAAATCTGAGCTTTTTAACCAAAATCCGTGAATAAAAACTCAAGAACACGAGTTAATAAATTCACCAAATAATCAATAAAACAAGAAATGATTGAACAAACAGTGCTCAAAATCAGTATATGATTGATAGCTATTGATTATAGAACAGATAAAAACGCAAGAACAAAATATTTAGTGGGGAGTTAACATCAAGCTGTGAGATTTGATGATGAACACGAAGAATCTCAAACCGAATCAGTTGAAATCCACTTCGAAAGCTCTGGTACCAATTGTTGTAATCGTCCCAGATGATAATCAGCACACAAATGATAATTTCAGCACAAAATCCAAGCAAAAAGAATGATTACACTCGATTTCTGACTTTGAATATTGAGAGCAAATATGATAAATGTGGCGGCCGTAATTTCTATTCTTGTGAATAATGCCAAGGTTGTGGGAAACCCTAGGTGGGGTTTCCCTTACATAATTAATCCAAGTATTGAAGAATTACATACATCCCCCTCTACTTTTAAAGCAATAAAGAAATTACAATTAAAAGGAAAGAACATGAAAATAAATTACATGGAATTATGATAAACTAAATATTACAAAATAAAGGTCCACATGATTGAAATTTAAAGTCTAACAGAGTCCTGTTTGCACAATAGACATAATCTATATGCCCTACTTTCAGCGCTGGCATGATGTTAACACTTGTAGGATTTCCAAATAGTCATCGTGAAATCCTTTATCATAAAAGAATCACTCTTATTTGTTACGGCTTAGTGACTTTGGACTAGCAGTTTATACTCACACAGACTGTTAAACTCGATGTGTCCTAAAATTGTAAATAATCAGCTCTAGACACAACGAGCATCAACTGAAGTCGGAGACCGGAGCAAATGTCTTCCTTCTTTCAATATCAATAATATCCAAATGATATATCGATAGAATTGTTTTATATCTTCGTGATTATTGAAACAAAAATCTTTTGAGAGATAACTGAGTGTGGGCTTAACTGCATGCGTCACTGGGTCCATGACGTCTTTTTTAATATCAAGTCGCCTAGGGCTTGATAGATTATGAGGTTTAACCAACAGACACAGTGTGGGTAAGATTATCTTTTCTTCAAATCCTTTCCCAACTCTCAGATCTCATCAATTTTCAATTAGGCTCCCTCCGGCTCACTTTTTCAGAAATACAAGTCAATCATCTTCGTAGTGAAAGCATGATCTGATGCACCACCATCTCCTTTCAATATACCCCTGTCATTTACATGTTACCTCTGCTCGACCCTGCCAGTATCCCGTGATAAGTGACAATTCTAAACTAATAGACCTAAAGAACCCTCACCCACATAAACTATAGATGGTTTTCTCCTTGAATAGGTTTTCCGATTCTGGTTAGACAATAGAAGCGATGTTTATGCCTATCACACAATTTGGTGCATAATCGGAGTCAACAAAAATAGTGATCAGCATTTCAGCTCATGAAATATCAAACAAAGAAATGATTAGGATTTTCAGCTCAGATGTATTAGGAGATGAAATTTAAAATGAATATGGGAATGATGAGTTGGGAGATATCAAAATGAAATGTAAAATCTGATATAAGATATGAATGAATCAGATTTTTTTGAAAGAATTAGCTCATGGGAGATTATGAGAGAATTCAGTATGAATTGGAAGAATTAAGATAAAGAGATTCTCAAAAGCACTGAGATTATGAAAAATCAAACAGATTAGATCAATTAACCTCAATAATATACTCAGAGAATGAGAAATTAAGATTCTTAAAAATTATTATTTTTAGCTCAAAAATCTTTTTATGTATGAACAAATATTTTCGTGGAAAATACACACAATTTTGTGAAAAAGATGTCATCGTCAGAGTGCATTTGAAACTCCGCCTGGAAATAAGCACACAAAGTTAGTCAACTCATGAAAATAAATCGAGAGCAAAAAATTATAAAATAAAACTCCGTCTTTGTCAATTCAACTTCAGAGTTGAATTCAGGGATGGAATTTCAAAAAGATTTGTCTTTCAGAACCGGGTTCTAATCTGAAGTGATTAGAAGCCTTTGTTGCGGAAGCTCGGGTTTCTGTCTGATGTAACTGAAAGCCTTTAGCTCGGGTTCTGTACTGAGAAGTACAAAAGCCATCTCCAATGAAGACCGGGTTCTAGTCTGAATTGACTAAAAACCAATACCAATGATGTTTGGGTTCTACACTGATGTGAGTAGAAGCCTTTGTTGTCTATAAAAATCAAGATGTCTTTGGTATCCAAACTGATTTGGATCCAGACTTATTAGCACTTTTGGGTATCTATCTCAAAATGGGTTTAGGTAACCACTTCAGTACAGGTTTAGGTACCCATTGCAGATTTTATTTCTTATCTTCTCTCTCAAACTCAGAAAGCAAATTTATTTTTGTATGATGAAATTGAATATCTGATTCACAAAAGAAACTTGAATTTGAACGATCAAAATTTTGCAATCTCTTCTTTCTGAAAAACTGTCTGGTACTTGCCTGTTTCTGATAATACTTGGTGTTTTTCTGTGAAATGTTTTATAGATAAGAATAACCAGTATTTTCAGAAACTTTTGAAAGTTTTGATTTCGAAGATTCACCAGGGTAAATCTTGACCAGAAGTTTTTCAATTATTTTATCTTTGCCTTTGTTTATCTTTAAAATATACTTAAGTTTAAGATCTGAAGTTAAATCAAGGTTAGGAGTTTCAGCTAGATTGTTAACACTTTCTGAAGATAAATTAGAATGATCAACTTTATGTTTTAAACAATCTGAAGAAACCTTAACCTTTGATTTATTTGATGAATGGGAAATAGTAAATTGTTTCGAAAGATGAATAACTTGATCTTCTAATCCTTTAATTTTGACCAAATATGAATTTCTTTCATCTTCAAACAATTTAAGTTTCGCTTTGAAATCTTGTTCTTTATGTAAGAACTCACTTCTTTCCTTCTCAAATAAGTCTTTAGTTAACGAAAACTCCTTTTTAAGTGGAAAAATTCTTTAGAATTGTTTGAAACATAATTTTGATCAAAATTATTTGTCTTTGAAAATGTTGCTTCAAGATCTTTAACTTTCTTGTAAAGATCAGATCGTTCAGGCAAAATATATTTCAGTTGAGTTGCATTCTAAAAATTCTCTTGTTTAGAATCGTCAAGTTCTTCTGATAATTCAGATATTCTCAATTTAAACATATGAATCTCAGAATTCAATACTTTCTGGTTTTCTTCAAAATTTGAAACTTGTTCTTTCAATCTTTTGACATCATGTAAAACAAAAGCTTTATCTGTATTTAATTGAAAAAGAATATCATGATTATTCTTACAATTATGTTCAGATTCAATAAGTTTGACAATCAGCTCAGACTTTGTAAGATTCAAAAACAGATTATGATCATTTGCTATTTTGAATTGCTGCTATCGAATCTTCCATGATCTTTTATGGACAAATGAGTGATTTCTAATAAAAATCTGAAAGATGTATCAGTGAATGATAACTTGTTGAAAATCAGCTCTGAATTAACTTTTTGACGTTGAAATTTCAGCTTTCTGCAGAAAAAAACCTGTAAATTTTTTTTGGAGTCGAATTAGGCCTCGAAAATTGCCCTAACAGGCTTTACTAGTTTTAGAAATCATAGGTCTCAGTTCAAGATTCGATTTGACATAAGGTAGACATCATAACGATGTTCCAGTGAAAAGTTATGGCCAATTTAAGCAGCAAAGGTCCCCAGTCAAAAGTTAGAATGAAACTCGAATGATTAATGATGAAACTTGAATGAATAAGTATCAAACTCAATTTAAGAATGAACAAACTTGATTAAAGAAGAATCAAACTCGAACTATGAATAACCAAACTCGAATGATGAAAGTATGAAACTCGAATGATTATGAAGCAAACTCGGATGTCTAATGATCAAACTCGCATGCCTAAGGATCAATCTTGGATGAATAAAGAACACGCGAATGTTTTATGATTAAACTCGGGTGACTTAATGCTAAAACTCGGATGAAGAAGGTTTAAACTCGAAAGACACTTGGATGTTACTCAGATGAAGAACAAATATTTTTGAGTAACTCATCAACAAACTCGATTTAAACTTGATTAAACTCGAAGAACTGTTGATCAAACTCGTTTGTCAAAATGATCAAACTCAAAAGAAGCATTCTCAAACTTGGACAAACAGGATATCAAACTCGATCATTGAGTGATGAAACTCGATCAATGAAAGATAAAACTCGATTAAAACACTAATCAAACTCGATCAACACTCTATAAAACTTGATTAAAACTAAAAATTCAGTGTTACCCGAGTTTGAATATAAACTGATCAAAAATCAAGTTCAAAATCACAATTCTCAACAAAAAATCTACGAATTGATCCAAAATTGAAATCGAAGGTTCCGTTTTAGACAGAAACACTTTTTAGAAAGAAAGTTTTCCTAACCGCTCTGTATCCGTCATCTCTTTTGAAGAAGGTGCTGAGCTAGATGCGGCGATTTCAAAATCCTGTGACTCTCAGTCATCTATCTTCTTTTCACCTGAAAATGTTGGTTGGGGAAAGGCTTTCCTTGTTTGTTGACCTAAATCGATACTGCCCGATAGCCTAATCTCTTAGTCTCGCTGTTATGATGTAACGTGCAGTCATCACGAGGCATTTTAGGGCCCCCTATTTTATCTCCCTTAAAGTCCTTTATTGACTTCAAGTCAGGAATAGAGCTGTGATTTTCAGATCAAATGACCAAAATTTGACAAAAACAATAAGAACTTAAAACTTTTCGAAAAATTAGTAAACTTGTTAGTTTATGTGTGTTTGGAGTTAAATTTTGAAACTTACATCAATCAATTCGTCTTTAAAAATCGATCCTTCGATTCAATTCTCACTTCAAATCTTCCAGAGAATCAAAAACCACACTTGATTTTCAGATTTAGAGAAAAATAAATGGAACAATGCTCGACAAAAATTATTTTTCCAGATTCAAAAATCACACTAATTCAGCGATATTAGGCTCTGATACCAATTAATAATTCAATATCTATCATGCAATTCACAATTAACAACAAGAACACAAGATTGAATCAAACAATATTGAATGCTTTAATTAGAGTGTTGGTACACCCTGTGTGACAATAGCAGTCTAAGTTGTGTTAGCATTTTGTAAGTCAATTTACGTAATATTGAATATTGACTAGTGTTTGATATATCTGTTTAGGTGTGTTTGATATTTATTGATTGTATGTTTGAACTTTATGTAACATATTACAAGAAGTTCAAACATAAGGTTCAAAGATAAATCCAAACATAAGTTAAAACATAGATTCAAATAGAAGTTTGACATGTGAAATTCGAATTTAGAGTACATTCGAATTTATCATGAAGGTAAATTCGAATTTGTCAAGTGGACAAATTCGAATGGGCCTTGGGCCTGGTTCGAGTTTGTCCTAAGACAAACTCGAATTGGTCAGTATAATTAATGATTAACTCGAATAATTATTAGACTTTTGCAGAATTTCGGAGAGTAATTAAGCAAAGGCGATCTCGAGTTTACTAGTATTCAGAGAGTGTTTTCGGAGACAAACATCGTGTAGGTACGTTCGTAGTTGTTGGTATAACATCGTGGTAGTCTCCGTGTTCCGTGCGTGTGATCTTACCGTCAAGCCGCTAACGAGGATTCCGCACTCGTTGGACGGTGTCGCGTCTAGATAGATCCGTGAGTTCAAGACCTTACAAGTGGTATCAGAGCCATTGGGGTGTTCTTCGTGTTCTTCGTGTTCATAAGCAACTTCCTAGGTTTCTTGACGTTTTGGACGGTCAATATCGATTTTTGAGGTTTTTCGAGCTTATCAAATCAGATTTCGGGAAATACTTTGTTGTAGTTCAAGTTTTTGACCAAAATCAGTATTTTTACTTGTAAAAATATTGATTTAATCTGAAAAACTTGAAAAACTCGAAGTATTAGCCGTTTTTCGAATTTGCGGCGCTCGAGTTTAGTAAGGGAGTATTAGGGTTTTCTAAAATTTCGAGTTTGACCAAAATACGCTCCTTTCGAGTTTCCTTAAAGTTTTCTTCGAATTTGGCCAGTTCGAATTTGCTTGGGGTTTCGACTTTACACTAAAGTCGAATTAGGGAATTTCGAGTTTAGTGGACCTTCGACTTTGTTGTTACTTTCGAATATAGTTGGACTTCAAAACTTAATTTCGAATTTAGTTCCAAACCAGGTTTAAATTTAATTAGATTCGAATTTACCTAAATTCGAAAGAATTAATTTAAATTAATTTCGAATTAAATTAATTAAGTTTGAATTCAAATATATTTGAAACAATGACAAGTCTGCAGAGGTTTATGGAGATGGATCACGAGGTTGGAAAGGCGAATTCACCACCGAAGTTAATGAAAATTGAGGATTATTACTGGTGGAAGGATAGGTTTGCCGACTTCGTGAGGTTTAATGATATGCGAATGTGGATTTGTATTGACGAAGGATACATTCCACCTACGGCTGAAGTTGAAGGTCGACAAAAGGTTGTGACTTATTTAAAGATGAAAGACGATGACAAAAAGCTGTATGAAGCAGAAAACCGTGCATTCGCTATCATTCGAATGGCGTTACCTCAGGAGATCTTGCACACCTTCCGTAATCCGAAGACAGCAAAAGAGCTGTGGGATGCGTTAGAGAAATGGTGTGAAGGTAACCCGAGGGTCAGAAAGAATCGCATGGAAATGCTCAAGCAGCAGTTTGCAATCTTCAAAGCATTGAAGAACGAAAAGCTGGATGAGACTATCACACGATTCTATCATTTGCTAACTGAGTTAGATAGCCACGACGTGGAGTATAGTGAAACGGAGAAGATTGACAAGATTCTGGATGCTTTACCGGCCAAATGGGAGATGTATGTGGCCTTAATAAAGCATGATGAAGACAAATACGCTGACTCTAGATAATGTTATCGGAACGCTGAGGGCATATCACTTTGAGTTGCTGAAGAAGGAAACGGATTATGACCAAGTTCAAGATCCTGCTATGTACTTTGGGAAATCAAAACCTTCAGTGGCAACTGAATTGAAGACCGCTACAGCATTCTTCTCGGGAGAGACATCGTCACCGGCTGAAACAGAAGACTCACTAAGTAGGGCTTTCTTAGGGTTTGCTAGACCAGAAGAAAAGCAGCATCAGGCTACTCCGGCATCTACATCTCAAGGGTATTCAAAGATGCCTATGAGCGCAAAATCGGCTGAAGACCATCTGAAGCTGTTGGCTTCATTCGTGGCCGCTTACGGCAATTGCGTTCAGGGCAAAATTAACGATCCTGCGCTTTGGGATGAGGATTACGATCAGGTAGACCCTAATGATATTGAAGAGATGGATCTGCAATGGCAACTGGCCATGGTAACTCAGAGAGTTAAAAGGCTCATGAAAAGAACGGGAAGGAATCTGAACGTTAGTAACAATAAGATTGGATTCAATAAGTCCAAGGTTAAATGTTACAACTGTCAGGGGTTAGGACACTTCGCTAGAGAGTGTCAGAGACCGAAAGTAGAGAACTACCAGGGACAGTATCAGAATCAATCGCAAGGGCGATATCTACCGAGTAGTTCAACCAGTCATGCGAATATAGCTGGTTTGTTATCTAATGTCACATTAGACAGACAGCTAGACGGAACTTATGACTGGAGTACACATCCAGAGTCGAACGCTAGAGCCTTTATGGCTGAAGTGACTGAGACTGGAAGTGATGGAGCAGAATAAATCAAGGGGACAGCAGTCAGAATGAAAGCAGTCCGATGTGGGTAGAAAAGTCAGCTGATCAGACAATTCTGGAGTTTGCCGCAAAGATGGCCAACGTGGAATCAGATCATGCCAAGGTAACTCTGAACTTTTCTCTTTTTTATGATTTATGTGTTTTATGTACTACGTCTAACGATAGGTTAAATTTAGTACTAGAATCACATCAAACCATATCTGCTCAAAATGAATCGTTAAAATCAGATAATGCTAGCCTAGTAGATATAAAGCAAGATCTTAGGGATAAGCTTAAGGCTGATGCACAGGATGTTATAGTTCTAAAGGACAAACTAAGCGAACAGTGTGTTAGATTAGAACTAATGTATGAACATGTTGAGGCATTAACCAAGGAGCTTAAACCCAAAGAAGTAGAGCTAGCCGAGTCTAAGGTAAAGGTGGCTGAGGTCAACAGTAAACTTGAAAAGTTTAGGAACTCATCTCTTAACCTAGGGAAAATCTTAGATGCACAGCGTCAGTCTAAGAAGCCTGTAGGTCTAGGATATCATGAGAGTCCTCCACCTTTCAACGATAACTATGTACCTCAGCCTCAGGAGAAAACTGAGAAATTAGTTGAATCAGAGGAAATACCGGAACCAGTGTCTGAAATTGCAAAGGAAAATGAAACTAAGGTGACTGCTAATAATATCAAGATTAAGAAAGTTAAATTTGTGCCATCCTCTAGTGATAAACCTGTAGGACAACACAAAATTGACTTTAATGATCAGGAGGATGACCCAGTCGCTATAGTTGAACCAAAAGAGGCAGACACTAGTGAGACACCTAAGTCAAAGGGCACACACAAAAAGTCAATTGACAAAATGTCTTGCTTTAGATGTCACGAAAGGGGGCATGTTGCTTCTAGTTGACCGCATAGGAAAGTAGATACTACACCTAAGACTGGAAAGCCGGAACAACTTAAGCCTTCTCCAAGTGTTGCAAGCACTAGTAGTTCTCAGAATACCGAGAAAACTGTGCAAGCTGCACCAAAATCTGCTGTGAAACAAATACCTGTGTCAGGTCGACCAAAAGGAGTGAATAGGACTAATTTACCAAATAGAGTCGTTAATCAATCTAGGTCAGGACCACAACAGAACTATAGGAGTACCACACCTACCAGAGCTTACACTCCGGTTAGGTCACATACCCCTGTAAGACATCAAACACCAAGTAGAGCTCAAGGATATCAGACCGAAATGCATTATAATCGTAACTATTCAAGAGCTCCACAGAAAATGCCTACACAAAGGCTGAGAGTGAACTTAAATCACTCTGCACCACAACAAGCTCAAATTCAAAAACCCAAGTCACCTGAAAGGAGAGATGGGTATTTGAAAGAGTTTAAGTATGTGGACGAGAATGGTATTACCAAGTCAGTTATGGCTTGGGTTCCCCGTGATAACTAACCTATTTTCTTTCATGTGCAGGAGATAAATACAGGTCCAAACAACAAATGGTTCGTCGACAGTGGTTGCTCCAGGCACATGACAGGGGAGAGAAGTCTACTTGCAGACTTCAAGGGAGGGAATCGGGGATTTGTATCATTCGCTGTCAATAAAGGAGGAAATATCACTGGTACTGGAGTGGTCACTAATGGGACTATCAAACTGGATCAAGTTTATCACGTTGATAAACTGGTTCACAATCTCATTAGTGTATCTCAAATCTGTGATAAGAAGAACTCAGTACTTTTCAACGATACTGAGGCGTTAGTGCTAAAACCGGGGTTCAAAGTACCTGAAGAGTGGATACTGATGAGGGCTCCAAGGAAGAATGACCTGTACATGCTCGACATGAACAAGCCGGAATCTTCGATGGGACCAATTTGTCTGCTATCAAAAGCTTCAGAGACTGAGTCAGTTTTATGGCACAGACGTATGGCACACTTGCACCTAAGGAAAATGAACTACATCACGAAAAATGGATTGGTGCAAGGTGTTCCTATGAAGAGTTTTCAGTTCGAGGATAAGTGTCTTCCGTGCAAGAAAGGTAAACAACACAAGAAGGCACACAAGTCCAAGACTCAGAACTCCATCGCTGCCACATTCGATTTGTTGCATATGGACCTCTTCGGACCCATCAACAACAGGAGTATAGGTGGTAGTTGGTACTGCCTAGTTATTACTGACGATTACTCACGTTTTTCTTGGGTTTTCTTTTTAGGTACAGAGGACGAGACGGCTGCCAAGCTCATCGGGTTCTTAGACCAAGTGGAAAATTCTTACGGAACGAGAGTTAAACGAATTAGAAGTGATAACGGAACAGAGTTTAAAAACACCGTTATTGGTGTATATTGCCTATCAAAGGGCATAGTGCATCAATTTAGTGCACCTTATGAGCCACAAAAAATTGGGATGGCCGAACGGAAAAACAGGACATTGATTGAGGCAGCAAGGACCATGCTTTCGGATTCAAAGCTTCCTACCATGTTTTGGGGGGAGGCAGTGAATACGCATGCCATGTTTTAAACCGGGTCCTTACTGTTAAATCATTGAACAAAACCTGTTTTGAAGTTTTGAATAAACGACCACCAAATTTAACTGGCTTCGAACCTTTTGGGTTACCATGTACTTTAATGAAAACAAAACATCAACCTAAGTTTGGTGAAAAGGCTGACGAAGGATACTTCCTAGGTTATGTGTCGAACTCACCAAATAAAAGGGTTTTTAATAAATCAAATGGTACAGTAGAGATTGTGTATAACATTGAAGTCACAAGTTATACACATGAACCCCAAACTGGTCCGGAATGGATATTTGATTATGACAAATTGTTTGAGTCATTTAACATTCCTTTGGATGGAACTGCAGGTACAATCGAAAAGGACATGTCGTCGTTAAATCTGAATGACGAGGGTCATAGTTTTCTGAGGACCACCTTTCAATCAACATCCGAGCCTACATCAACTGAAGATAGATTTCCAGAAGAAAATGATTCTGAAGTGCCTACAAACGAAAATCAGACTACAAATTCAGCCTCTGAAGACAGTGTCCATGAGGAAGAAAATGTGGAGTCTGAAGTCGTTCCCCCGTTAAGAGAGATAGGATCAAATTTGGGAGATAATCTGAGAGTTGACGAGATAGAGACATCTAGGATCAACAAGAATCATCCTATTGAAAGTATCATAGGAAGTCCTAATGCTGGTGTGAGGACTAGGAGTAGTTTAAATAACAACACAGTGTTGTTGTTGATGATAAATGACTCCGAAACCTTTCATACTTGCCTCTATTCATGTTTCATCTCGCAAGTAGAGCCGAAAAATGTGCAAATGGCACTAAAAGACAACTCTTGGGTTGAAGCGATGCAGGAAGAACTGTCACAGTTTAGGAAACTAAAAGTGTGGGAGTTAGTTCCGTTACCTCGAGGAGAAATAGCAATAGGAACCAAATGGGTTTTCAAGTGCAAAAGAGATGATCGGGGTATAGTCACTCGCAACAAAGCAAGACTGGTGGTAAAGGGTATCAACCAAGAGGAAGGAATCGATTACAATGAAGTGTTCGCGCCAGTGGCAAGGCTTGAAGCAATCCGTTTGTTTCTGGCTTTTGCTTCCTTCAAGGGTTTTAAGGTTCATCAGCTAGATGTTAAGAGTGCTTTCCTTTATGGGAAAGTGAAGGAACTGGTATATGTGGAACAGCCGCCCGGGTTTACAGATCCAAAATATCCAGACAGAGTATATCGATTAGATAAGGCTTTGTATGGACTGCATCAAGCACCGAGGGCGTGGTACGAGACTCTATCCAACCATCTTTTAGAAAACGGATTTGAAAGAGGGAGAATAGACAGTACTCTGTTCGTGAAGCGAAAAGGAGAACATTTCATCTTGGTACAAGTGTATGTCGATGATATCATTTTTGGATCATCAGACGAGCAAATGTGCACTGATTTTGAAAAGGTGATGAAGTCAAAGTTTGAGATGAGTGCAATGAGTGAGTTAAACTTCTTTCTGGGTTTGCAAGTCGAATAGAGGAAGGAGGGCATGTTTATTCATCAGACGAAGTATGTCTATGACATCTTAGAGCGCTTCGGGATGGAAGGAACCAAGCTGACAGCTCACTTCAGCACGTCGATTCAAGTGAATCACAATCTTGGACCGGGTACAGAAAGTGATACCGATGTGGATCCGACGTTGTATCGGGCCATGATTGGGTCACTTATGTATTTAACTGCTTCTAGACCTGATATAATGTTTGTTGTTTGTATTTGTGCTAGGTTTCAAGCTAATCCGAAAGAGATACACATGAAAGCTGTGAAGCAGATTCTACGATACCTCAAGTCGAAACCGAAGCTGGGACTTTGGTATCACGCGGAGGGCGATCTGGAATTGGAGGCGTTCATGGATTCAGACTACGGAGGATGCAGCTTGACGCGCAAGTCAACAACTGGAGGGTGTCAGTTCCTAGGAGGGAGACTCATTTCCTGGCAATGCAAGAAACAGACTTCGGTAGCCGTGTCAACGTGCGAGGTCGAATATGTTGCTGCTGGTAGTTGTTGTTCACAGGTTCTATGGATACAACAATAATTGCGGGATTACGGTTTGACTTATACTCATACTCCTATTAGGATAGATAACCGGTCAACAATTGCAATAACTAATAATCCAGTTAAACATAATAAAACCAAGCACATAGACATAAGACACCATTTTATACGTGATTGTGCTGAAAAGAACTTAATCAAGCTGGTAAAAGTGGCAACGGATGATAATAATGCAGATTTATTTACCAAAGCTTTTGATAAGTCACGTTTTGAGTATTTGATTCAACTAAACGGAATGCGTAATCCAGAGTGAGTTGACCTTAGTAGAGTTTATTTTCTGTTATAGCAGGAGCATTTCTTTCTTTTTATAGTAAGTTTAGTAGCTTAGGATATTTTCCTTTTATAGTAAGTAGGTTACTTTATTTTCTTTCTCTTATTTATGAAAAACAAAAGAAAAAAGAGAGAAAACCATAAAAAGTTCAAAAAAAAAAAAAAGAATATCAGAAAATGAGTTTAAGTCTTAGATACATAGGTTCAAAGTGACGAAAATTAGCACAGTTAATACAAGCTCTAAGTGTTTAGCTTTCACACATAATACACCTAAAACTCTAAGTGTTATACATTTTCCAGTTTGATATGTTGGTAGGCATAATACATATAGGGAGTCTCAAGGCTAATAAAATATCCAAGAAAAAGTCAGACGTGTCACTAACTTAGATGTATGACCAATTGGTCTTAATTTTTATGTTAGAGACATACAGACATTGATTCTAAATGAGGTATGCAAACTTTCTGGGATGTATAGCAACATCAGATACATCTTAAAGAAATGGAAAGAATAGAAAAATCATACTGTGTTAAGAGTCGAAACAAGTAACTCTGTTGTACGTAAGTACAGACCTGTTGCCTCTAGTTTGACTCGAGTTAGCAAGATAAGTCGCTTTGTTGTACGTCAGTACAGACCTGTCACCGCTGTCTTGCTAGCTTTAAAAATAAACCTTAAGACAAACTAAGACACTTTGTTGTATGTAAATACAGACCTGTGTCCGATGTTTGCCTTTTAAAGAAAGTTTGCAATACCAAAAAGTTATAATCATTGTGTGTATGCCTTGATCATAAAAGTATGTCTAAATATGAGTCACGTAAAGTAATTTCTTGATAAATAAAAAAGGCCAAGGGATATTCCGAAGTGTAACATGTTTAAAGGGAAAATAATACCAACAATCGGCTAGAAATGTATGTCACGACAAACAATCGAAGGAATAAAAAATTCCTAAGTATGAAAGTTTGAATACTGAAAGTGCGTAGTTGACACCGCTATCTGATTGAACCTTTCTTTGACTATACTCGTCAAAAATATTCTATTAAATGTTAAGTATAGGTTGTAAATTTTATATTTAAGCTAGATTAGTCTAAGTTTAAATTTTTGTTCAAAATTTTAATTTTACTTTATTAATTTATTTTATTTTATTTTATTTTATCTTATTTAATTTCACTTCATTTTAAAATTTTACTTTTTAATTTTATTTAGGAAAAAGGTCAAAGTTACTGAGGGTGCATTCTTAGTTAAATGAAATAAACACTGCGTGAAAATCGTGTGCTTAGGGAAAATGATTTGGAATAGTTTATTCCGTTACACGAAAAAGTTGGAAAAGTTGAAATAGTTGAATTTAATTCAAAGATTTTCAAAAAATTCGAGTTTAATCCAAAATCGAATGTATATTCGAATTTGGCAATGACTTCGATTTTGGCTGTAAAATCGAAATAGGTCACAAACTCGAAGGTGGTTAGTATAAATAGGTCAACAGTGACATTCATTATTCACCTACCTTCGACTTTAGTCCTTCGAGTTTATCCAGAGAGAATTCGAGTTTACTGCTTCGACTTTGTCGTTTTGAGTTTTGCACGGTTATTCGAGTTTTTGTCTGTTTGTGTTCGAGAATCCTAACAAATCTAGGTATAATCAACATCATTGTACAAGATTTAGGATGTTTTAGACTCAATTTGAGCCAAAATCAACCGAGTTTGAGGTTTTAGTGGTGTGAACTTTGTAATTCAAAATAACAAAGTTTGAACCAGTGAAACATCAAATTAGTGACAAATATCTTCGATTAGAACCTATTAGGACTAATGGATGTAATTTTCTAAGTCTAAAATGGTTGAAATCTTGGAGTTTTGTTTTAAAACATACCGACATATTCGAGTTTGATCGTGGCTTCGAATTTGATAGTGGTTTCGAGTTTGTCACAAAACTCGAAGAAGCCAATAAACTCGAAATGAGGGTTGTTTCGAATATGTCATTCGAATTTACCTTTAAAATCGAAATATTTGACAAATTTTTAAACCAAACTTGTAGAAATTCATATGTGTTGGATTTTGAACTTACATAAGCTCAAAATAAAACAAATTTGAATTTAAACAAGTTTATTTTGATTAATTGATCATTCTAATATATTATATACTTATTGTGCAGATATGGCAGATAGAGTGTTCGTTCAAAAGCACAATATGGTCATTTCTCTAGACCATGAGCTGCCTGAAGCTCAGGCATTCCGCCAGATGGTGGATTTTTTGGCCGCTTCGAGGGTTTCTTATGCCCTTTCGCATAACGTTCAGATAGTGCTGCCGTATGTTCGTGAATTTTGGAACCATCTGCAGGTCGATTGTACTGTTACTCCGACAGTATTGAGGACCAGGATCGCTGGACAACCTCTCGTGTTCTCAGCAGATGTACTACGTCGGGCTTTGCAGTTTGGTTCTTCAGAGCAAGAAGCTGGGCCGATAGACTTTCCATTGGAAGTTAGGCAAGCTGCGTTCATAAGAATGGGTTATAGCCTTGACGTGGCAAAATCATCATATATGAAGAGCGCGCTGATCGGGCAGTGGAGATATCTTGCACACGTCTTCATGGTGTGCTTCGCTCCGAAGAAAGCAGGTTTTGATTATATTGTGTCGAAGATTCAGTCGGCAATGATCACATTGGTCTACAATCAGAGGTTCAGGTATTCGGAAATGTTCTTTGCGGAGTTTGTTCACCAAATAACAGCTCCAGCAAGAGAAAGATTTTTGTTGTACCCGAGGTTCATGATGATGTTGATCCGACATTTCTTGTCTAATCTGCCGCAATTACCAGAGATACAAAGCGTAGCAGTGATCGACAAAAGGATTTTTGCTGATTGTCAAGCCCACAGGGGTGTTTTGGCTAGACCAGTGGAGGCACCACTTTTTGGTGCATTGGTTAATCCAGATTTTCAAGCCCCTGAAGGTGCCAACTGGGCCGAGGAAGTTCATGTACAGCAACAGCCGCAACAGTAACAGCAACAGCCTAGGCCTCAACAACAACAAAGGAGGAGGCAAAGACCGTCAGTTAGACAGACTCAGGCTACTAGGCCTTCAACGAGCAGAGTGCAAGAGCCAGCAGAAGCTGATCCTTCAAGTGTATCCCCCGTAACTGATCCACGGGTGGAAACATTGGAAGAAATATGGGCACAAGGGCCGCATGCAAATGAGGAGATTACTTCTGAGCTCGTTGGGAATATTTTGGAACCTCCAACTGGGGAAGAAGATATTTTTCACCAGATAGAGGAATATATGCCTGAGGAATCAGGTCAAGCTGTGACAACTTCTGAATCTGAGTCGGAAGAAGTAGAAGAGATAGAGATTGAGGCACCAACCACAGAGACAGAAGATCCGTCTATTCGCATAGGCACATATGGATCAAGGATAGTGGTGATTGATGAAGAAGCAAGAAAGAGAAGGGCATCGAGGGATTCAGATGCAGATGATTCGGATTTCGAGGCTGAGGATACTACTCCTTTGGTGCCTAGGCATAGGGCCAAAAGGAATCGTTTTATGCAGGGAGCTTCATCGGCCTCTGCTTCTGCGCCATAAATTCCAACCGCTCAGCCATCAGCTCAAACAGCCATTCCACCACCACCACCACCTGTTCAAACATCCATTCCACCACCAATCATTCCGACACCCATCCAATCCATTCCATCCACCTCATCCGCCTTCACTGACAATCAATTGTTTTCTGAGCTCAGAAGCAAGGTTGATTTCCAACAAGTCCAAATATTTCAGCTCACTAAAGCCATCGGTGAGATACAAGCGCATAATGCAGATATTGACAAAGAGAATGTAGAGTTGAAGACATTTGTTGGGAAGATTGAACAAGAGAATCTTGAGTTGAAGACGTTTGTTGCATATCAGGCTGAAGAAATCCGCACGATGAGGTCCCTTATTGAGCAATTAAAAATCTAAAGGCTCAGGGGGAGACAAGTTGTAGGGATTCTGAGGAGCTGAGAAGGGGAGATGATGATGAAGGCAATGATCCCAACGCACCGAAAGACAGTGAGCCAGTAGATTTTTCTGCTGCTCAACATGCCGAAATTCAGGGGGAGCCAAGTCAGAGTGGAGCTGAGGGAGGAGAGGCGAGTTCCTCAAAGGTCACTGAGAGCGACATGAACGAAATGATTGAAGCTCTGATGAATATTGAGGAAGAAGTGTTAGATTTTGACTTTGAAGATGAGATTGATGAGCTGGAAGAAGGAGAAATTATTCCTGAAGACGTTCCTGAATGGAATCCTGACGATGAAGTATTGGGTGATGAGGAAGATGAAGCAAATGAAATCATTATTCAGCAGAATCCCATCACCAATACATATGTGACGGAGGAACAAACTGTGATTGATATAGAAGCTGTTTAAGCTGCTTTAAATATTGAATCACAAGATGAAGAGCCTGCCAGGGTGCTTACTGATGAAGAACAACGAAAGCTATGGTTTAGGGCAGAAAAGAAGGATATAGAACTGAAGGAAAAGATGCTGGTGCCTAGTGCTGGAAAGCTATCCGAAAATATTCTTAGCTGGTTCTTTGATCGAGAACTGCAGCTGTTCTATATCAAGAGAAAGGATGGCCTCCAGTATCTCAGGAGAAGATTGAAAGATTTCAACTCACTACCAAAGGTTGAGATAAAAGCATTGGCGTGGAAGGAGCTTATCAATATCAGAGACGATCCCTACGCTGAAATCATTGCTAAGATCATTAGAAGGGAAGGGAGGTCGAGGAAATTTGATAGGCTCAATCCAAGAATTGGCAAAAGAGTGATGGACCATACTAGAATTGATCCTCTGACTGCTAGACCATGGATGAAGATTCAGTACAAACCAGTTAGATGTTTAAAGAAAGTCCCTCTAAAGCCGATGCCACAGAATGTGTTGGGTAATCTCAATTGGTGGTACGTTGAAAGCGAGATTGGTGAAGCGGTAATAGAAGACCTAGAAGAACAGGTGATTCTTAGAGTGTATGATCCGCTGCACCTAGTTAATCTGTCAAAAGATGATCTTCTAGTGCTTCATGCTCACAAGATCTCGTGTGATGCGCATATGGACCCTGAAGCCAAAAAGTATCAGAACGTGGTAAAGGTTTGTGTCGAACAAGGTCTGTATGCTGGTAGTATTCTAAATAGACCTTAGTACTTAATCAAAAAGTAAATAGTTAGAAGCTATCGTCAAGGGGGAGTCTGTTGGTACTCCCTGTGTGACGATAGCAGTCTAAGTTGTGTTAGCATTTTGTAAGTCAATTTACGTAATATTGGATATTGACTAGTGTTTGATATATCTGTTTAGGTGTGTTTGATATTTATTGATTGTATGTTTGAACTTTATGTAACGCATTACAAGAAGTTCAAACATAAGGTTCAAAGATAAATTCAAACATAAGTTAAAACATAGATTCAAATAGAAGTTTGACATGTGAAATTCGAATTTAGAGTACATTCGAATTTATCATGAAGGTAAATTCGAATTTGTCAAGTGGACAAATTTGAATGGGCCTTGGGCCTGGTTCGAGTTTGTCCTAAGACAAACTCGAATTGGTCAGTATAATTAAGGATTAACTCGAATAATTATTAGACTTTTGCAGAATTTCGGAGAGTAATTAAGCAAAGGCGATCTCGAGTTTACTAGTATTCAGAGAGTGTTTTCGGAGAGAATCATCGTGTAGGTATGTTCGTAGTCGTTCGTATAACATCGTGGTAGTCTCCGTGTTCCGTGCGTGTGATCTTACCGTCAAGCCGCTAACGAGGATTCCGCACTCGTTGGACAGTGTCACGTCTAGATAGATCCGTGAGTTCAAGACCTTACATAGAGATTAGAATATTACATTCACTGTTCTTGCTTGCACAGAAAACAATATGAATCTTCTAATCTCATTCTGATGAGTACACATTCGTATCTAAATAGTACTCATCTGAAACCTATTTATATACATTTACAAGAATGGAATATTTGTAATATGTCTCGTGCACTATTACAATAAATTGTTTTCATCTCTATTTATATTTGTACCCAACAATCGGAATGGTTATCGTTGTTTGAAAAAATCAAAAATCATAATGGTTTATCGTTTTTTGATAAAAGAAATTATAATCGAAAGTGTTCATCGTTATTTGATCCAAAAAATAATATCGGAGTGGTTTGTAATTTTTTTATCGTCGTTTAATTAGAGTATGAATAGTTATTTGTTTTGAAATATAAAAAATCATAATGGTTCATCTTTTATTATCGAAAAAATTAAAAATAATTTAATTTTTTATAGTTTTGAACAAAAAAACGCGAACCATATTGATTTTGAGTTTTTCAAACAAAAAAAAGACTAACCATTCTAATTTTAATTTTTTCAATCAGAAAACGACGAACCATACTGATTTTAATTTCTTCGATAAATAGGATGAACCATTCTTATATTTTATTTTTCAAAAAAATATAACCGTTTCGATTTTAAGTAAACAATGATAAAAAATTACGAACCACTCTGATATTGTTTTCTGGATCAAATAGACGATGAACCATTTCGATTTTTTTTTTTTTTTTTTGAGAAAAAAAACTGTGAACAATTATGATATTTTATTATTTCAAACAACGATAAGCATCCAGTATTATTTTTTTTATTAAAAGAATGACGAACCATTTTGACTTTATTTTTCTTTATCAAAAAACGATGAACCATTATGATTTTTGATTTTTTCAAGCAAAAGAACCATTCTGATTTTAAATAAACGAAGATAAAAAATCTATACACTTTAAAATTTTTCAATAAAAAACAACAAACCATTCGGAATTTTTTTATTAAAAATCGACGAACCATTCCAATTCTTGATTTTTTCAAACCTTTTAGAATTAAAATTTTTATTAAGTATTAGCAATGAAAAAACTACGAACCATTTTGATTATTTTCTTGTTCCAAGTGAAAAAAGCTTCAACACGTCGTTATTTTGAATTTTTTTGAATGGAGAGAAATAATAAATCATTTCGATTTTAGATTTTCCAAACGAAAAAAACTACAACTAATTTTTATTTTTATTTTTATATTTCTTAAATAAAAAAAAAGAATAGAGAAAGATTTGAATATTCAATAAATAATTAAAAAAATGAACCAAGTATATCATATAATAATCTTAAATAAATAATTATAGTAATACATTAAAAAAAGTTAACATTAATAATAACAAGAGTTAATTGCATAGAAGGTCCTTTAACTATCCCCAAATTGCAGATATCGTCCTTTTTTCAAAAACGTTGCAAATCGGGTGCTTTATGTACCGAAAAGTTGCATTTAAGGTCCTTTCTAACCGAATCCGTTAAGTGTCTTTGTTAAGTCAGGGGCAATTTCATCTTTTTAAGAATAAAGGACCTTTTATGCGATTTTTTCTTATTATTATCATTTTCATTATTATTATTATTATTATTAATTATTAATTATTAATATTAATAATAAAAGGAGTATATTCTTGAGACCATCAAAATTCCACACTATCAGAAGCAAACCCCTTTCTTGACCTTGGCGTCGCCTGCCGCCACCTACCGCCCACCTGCCGCCAACCATCCTCTCCTTCTAGCCTCCTCCAAACGAGTCATCGCCGGTCATTGTCGGTCATCGCAGATCAGGTTTGTACATTTGTTCGAACGGTGTGTGTGTGTTTCTTGGCCTTAACGTCGCCTACCACCACCTGCCGCCAACCGTCCTCTCCTTCTCGCCCCTCCAAACGAGTCATCGCCGGTCATCACCGACCAGGTTTGTACATTTGTTTGAACGGTGTGTGTGTGTGTGTTTGTGTTTGTTCGTCCAGATTGAAGGGTTGTGCGCGTCCAAACCGCCACATACTCCGGCGAGTCTGGCACAACTTCTGTCCCACCACCCAACGCTACACCTCCTGCTCAGATCTAGCTTCTTTTTTCTCCTCTTGCTTTCTCGTCACCAGATTTTCTTCACAATCAAAGGTTTACCATGTCTCGTTTTGAATATATTAAGGTTAGGGTATTGATTTTCAGATTTGTTTCAGATTCATTTTGTGTTCTTCATTTGTTTTTATCTGGCGGTTGCGGTGTTTAATCTGGATATTTATTTGGTTACGGTGACGGACTGGTAATGGCTGTTGGGTTCTTGTTGTTGTTAATCTGAATCTATCCATTTGTGTTTTCGTATGTTCAATTTTAAAACCCAAAGGAGGAATTGCCGGAGAAGACAACCCCAATGGAGGAACGGCCGAGAAGATGACCGGAGTTGATTTAATCACCGGAGAATTCAAGCAACTGTCTGATGATGATGATGATGATGATGATGATGATGATGATTAATAATAATAATAATAATAATAATAATAATAATAATAATAATAATAATAATAATAATAATAATAATAATTATTATTATTATTATTATTATTATTATTATTATTATTATTATTATTATTATTATTATTATTATTATAATGAAAATGATAATAATAAGAAAAAATTGCATAAAAGGTCCTTTATTCTTAAAAAGACGAAACTGCCCCTGACTTAACAGAGACACTTAACGGATTCTGTTAGAAAGGACCTTAAATGCAACTTTTCGGTACATAAAGCACCCGATTTGCAACGTTTTTGAAAAAAAAGGACGATATTTGCAATTTGGGGATAGTTAAAGGACCTTCTATGCAATTAACTCTAATAACAATAAACATACAAATAAAACTTAATAATTAAAACAAAAGGAATAAAAAATTAAATGTTACATTTGGATAATTAAATAATAATAAAGAAAGAAATACTATATATATATATATATATATATATATGAAAATAAATTATAACATAAAGAATAAAGAATAAAAAGTATGAAAATTACACAAATGGTCCCTGAAAGTCAAAAGAATGAAAATTCCCCTAAAACTAACGACTCAAGTTAACCGTCATTAGTTTTAGGGACCAAAATATTACAAATTTTTTATTTTAGGGACTTGTGGTGTAACAAAAATCTTTCAGTCACTAAAACCATAATTTCATATAAACAACAGGGACCATTTATGTAATTTTGTCTAATAATAATAATAATAATAATAATAATAATAATAATAATAATAATAATAATAATAATAATAATAATAATAATAATAATAATAATAATAATAATAATAGAAGAATTAAATAAAAAAATTACTTAAGGGACAAAACTAAAATGAACTACAAACTTGAGGGACCAAAACGTTATTAAAGTAAATGGTAAAATGGTCATTATAGAAAATTTATCAATTTAATTGTTAAAGTTAACAGCAAATGGATCATTTTTGCAAATAAACAGTGAAAATAAGGGTGTTTATGCAAAATTGAAACTACAGGGAACGTATTCAAAGTTTTATGACTTAGTATAATTATTTATAGAGTAAATTACAGAAATGCTCTCCGTGGTTTGTTTAAAATTATGAAATTGGTCCCTCAACTTTCAATGTTGCAGTGACGATCCCTTAAACCACTTTTTACCTGCAGAATTGGTTCTTCTATTTTTAGAATTTTTAAAAATGACGATTTTTCCCTTCTCTCTATTACAGGCATAGTAATTTCAATTTTGGTCCTTTTTCTTGATTTTTTATTTTTGGTTTTAAATTTGAAATATTAATTTAAGAAATTATGATTTAAATCATTGTTAAATATATTATTATTATTAACTATACCTATTTATTTTGTAAAATAAATTTATATTTAATTAACAAAATATTTAAGTTTAAACATATAAAACATATTTTGATTTAAGTGACTATAGTAGTTTAGTCTTTTTGATTTAAAAGTTTGTGTTTTATTCGTTTTCACTTAAATATTTTGTAGTTTTAACTTAAGTATTAACGTAGCAAAACTTTAAATCAGAACAAATAAAATAATAAATTGAAATCTAAATGTACTAGCATAACTGTAACATCCCGGATTTGAGCCTGGTACGTGGAATTATTTTATTGGCTCATTAATTTAATATTATTGCGTTATTCCAATTAAATCCCGTTTCATGGATTAAACGTGTCGAGACCGAGTGATACGTGTCTCCGGGTTAATAATTAGTGGATTATTATAATCACTGAGATCGTGGATTTAATTGGGTCCGAATTATATTAATTGTGAAAAAGTGATAGCGGGTTCGGATTTAGCGGGTTCGGAGCCTTCTATTTTTGGAAAAGCATATATATGTGGATAGACTCTAAACTCCCTTTTCCTTCTTCACTTCCCAAATTCAGAAATAGTGTACGTGTGTGTGTGTGTGTGTGTGTGTGTGTTTGAAGCTGGAGCAGCAAGGAAATCATCAAAGTCTGAGTTTGATTGTCAAAATTGAGCATCTCCTTCATCTTGATTGTGTTCTTGAGGCTTGGAGGTAACAACCTATGATTTTGTTAGTTGAAATTGAGTTATAGTTGTGTTGGGGTGAGGGTTTTGAGTTTTGAGGTTTATGGGTGTGATATATATGAGTTTGATGTATTTTGGCTGCTGGAATCGATTTTGGGGAGAGGAGAAACCCCTGGTTCAGCCATGAAAATCGCAGGTCAAGGTGCAGAGCACCGCTTGGTCGCGGCGCGACCCTCAGGGGCTTAGCGGCGCGAGCCGTAGCCTGCAGGGGAAATTCGTTTTGATCCTTTTGGGGAGGTTTGGGGTTGCTAATGTGTCGAGTTCCTTCGAGATAATGTCGAGTCGAGTTTAATTGAGTTTTGAGTTCCGGTGAGAGTCTCGTGAAGGGATTCGGGGATCGGTTAGTTGTTTCGGAATGTGTTTCGGGTTTGGTTTGATTACGATGATTGTGTTCGAATTGAATTGTTTGATTGTTGAGACTTGTGTTAATATGTGGGATTCGTGACGATTATAGGTTCTAGCCGATCACGTGCCAAGCCGCGTTAGAGTTTCGGGTTCCAGCTGAATTCGAGTAGTCAGTGAGTACTCGAGTTCTTTACAAAACGCGCGTAAACTTTTATGAGTCTATTATGTGTTGTGATATGTGTATATGAGACAGAGATACAGAGCAGGTATGATTCTATCTACCCTATACGTGCTATGTGAGTTTGAGTTGCAGGTGTCCGTGATATGTGATCGCGCAGGCTGACTGTCCCTAACCAGTCACGAAGTATGAGACTGTATATATACAGCAGTGATATTGCCAGGTCGCTCCTGTGCCTATTGTGAGCTAACCGCTGCTGTGTGCGGCCTGTTAGCTGGGGAACGGCGTCCCCTCTTGAGCAGAGGTACGTGTTATGCATCGAGCTTGCATATGTGTGATGAGATATATGTGTTGTGTGTGCTATATGTGTTTAACTGCAAAGTCTAACCCTCGCGTACTCACGAGCTGTCCAGCTTATGTTTTTCGAGTCCTATGTGTCACAGGCAGTCGTGTAGTGGGGTCACAGCAGCAGCAGCCGCCGAAGTAGGGGCCGGGGCAGTTCCGAGTCTGTATATGCTAGTTGACTTTTGATGTTAGACTTAAAGCTGTTAACTGTATTTTGTACTTGATCGGTATTGTGTAACCATCAGTAGTTAGTGCTATCACATAGTTCAACTATTTATGTGTTGTATCCGCACGTGACATGATGTATGACTTCTGTGTTAAAATTTTAATTAACAATGTTTTCCGCTATTCCTGTGACATGTATACCTTGAGATGATTGCGATATTGCCACCTGTGTATTGTATTGACGTGACATTTGTGTGGGAAATGTGGGTGTTACAATAACAAAATATTTAAATCTAACAAATAAATAATAAATTTAAGTAAAAACATATTAGCGTAAAAAAATATTTAAATTAAAATTAATAAATTAGTAAACTTAAATCAAAACGTAATAAATTAGTAAATTTAAATCAAAATTGACATCAATTCAAAATTTATTAACGTATGATATAGTTTGATGGAAAATAATAAATAGTAAACTTATACAAATATTTTAACCAATAAAATATAAATAAATAAAACTTTCATAAATAAATTGAATACATAGAATGATGCATAAGTAAACTAATTAAGTATATAAATAAGAATAATGTTTAGTAAATAAATATAGATTTATTTTACAAAATAAATACGTAATAACAATAACAATAACAATAACAATAACAATAACAATAATAATATATTTGATAATGAATTAAGTCATAATTTATTAAATTAATATTTCAAATATAAAACCAAAATAAAAATTAAGAAAAAGGATCAAAATTAAATTACCAAAATTCCAATTGATAGAAGGACAGAATTGTCATTTTTAAAACTTTTAGAAATAGGAGGACCAAATTTGCAAGTAAAAAAGGGTGTTATTCAGTATTTATCAATCACAAGAACAAATCTAACAATAAGATCAAGAATAATTGCAACTAATCGAATGATTTGATTGACAAAATTGAGAGAATTACAAAACGAATATCTAATGCACTGAACCTTAGGAGTTGACTTCCGTACAAAACAAAATAATATACGTGCAAATTGTACAACCCGTACCTAAACATTACATCACTTTTCTATTTATGTTTACAAAGGAAACTATTAAACAATTACAACTTGACTCCTAGACTTATTACATTCATTAACAAAAGTAATTCTCAACAATATCCCCCTTTGATTAATGATAATTAGTCTTTAGTCTTTAAGTCCAAGTTTCATCTCGAATCTTCTAATACGCTTTCGGTTCATCAGCCTACACTCAATCTTTGCAATAAATTCTACTATCAATTTTCTATCAAAGGAACTCAGACCTCCTTTCTTCTTTTTTCGCTTTGAATCAGCAGCAAGTTTTCCTTTCAGACCAGTCATCACCTTTTGTAACATACCATCACAATATTTGTTTAGCTCAACACTCCGCATGGCTCTCTTCTTTTGATCTTTATCTTTATAAAACACCACCGGATGCTTAGCCATAACAACTTCATATTCTGTGAGATTTTCCATGTACTTGATAAATCGATTTGGCGCCGTGATATTTATTCGTCTCATTCCTCTCTCGACTCCTATCTGAAGATCTTGCACAGACATGAGAACCAGTTTTGTGTGCATAAAGTGAAACAGAGCCTTGAGTGCAAACCGACAATTTTCTTCTGTTTTATTCCGGCACAACTCATCAAAAAGATCTTTTACATCCACCAAATTTAGATTAAACAAATCAGCTTCACTAAAACATAAGTGTTCTAGTCAACTCTATTCACAGTGAAAGTGGGATAAAACATTTTCACAAAACGATCTTTCTCAATCTTCACCATATCAACAATCCTGAATTCACTTCTTACTTTTTCAATCCTCTGAGTCTTGTTTCTCAGAAAATAAGTATAATTCACTAAATTCGGCATGTTTGGCTCAATAACTCTGAATAGCTTCAAAAATTTACAAGGAACCCTTTTCTTGCAGCATATTTTCTTCTCCAGATAATCTTCCAATAATGGCAGCTT
The DNA here is from genome assembly GCA_020465985.1 of Centrapalus pauciflorus. Taxonomy (NCBI): domain Eukaryota; kingdom Viridiplantae; phylum Streptophyta; class Magnoliopsida; order Asterales; family Asteraceae; genus Centrapalus; species Centrapalus pauciflorus. The sequence continues at coordinate 132,450 of JAANYP010000009.1, forward strand.
ATTTCTTTTCCTTATGAAGTTTGCATTTTGTTTTTCAGACAGATCTAAATTTTTAATCTTTTTCTCTCTTAATTCATCTTCGTTCAGCAAAGTCAGCATATCATTGATCTCTTTCTGCACCACTTCTTTAACTGCAAACCTCAAGTAATGTTGTCGTTCATATTAATCTGTTAGAATATAGCTCTTGAAAAACATGTCCATAATTTCAACTTTCTTGATTACGTCACAAATCCGTCGCAAAATGAAACAAAATTAATAGCTAGCTTTTGTATTTTTTGTTTTTTCCTGTTTGCATACCCAAATCATCATACTTCAAACTTGCTACATTATCAAATGAAAATTTAATATGAATATCTATAACATCTGGTACTAAAAACAACAATCTAAAACAAAAATTATCTAATATTAAAATTAACAAACCAACTAATAATATCCAATAATAAACTCAACAAAGTTATCATAATATACTCCAAGCAACATAACGTTCAAGTTTACTTAAGTTTACCAAAAAAAACTCCAATCAACATAAAGTTCAAGTTTACTTAAGTTTACCAAAACAACTCCAATCAACATAAAATTCAAGTTTACTTAATTTTACCAAAAAATTCGGCGAGTTTGTCATTCATTTCTTTGGAGATCCTCTCTCTCTCACGCTTCTCATTCTCAAGATGTTCTTCAAATTCCTTTTTCTCAATCTCTCTGTCGGCTCTTTCCTTCTCTCTTTCATGCTTCTCGTTATGAAGACGCTCTTCAAATTCTTTTTTCTCCATCTCTCTATCGGCTCTTTCCTTTTCTCTTTCAACTATTTCACTCTCTCTCTCTATTTGTTGCTCAAACTCCTCAAATTTATGTCTCATAGGTTCAATCTAAAATATACACAAATAAGTACATATGTTCTTCAAATTCAAAAAGTCAAAACAACAATATACAACTACTAAAATTGTATAATAATGAAAGAGGCAATTCAGCTACCTAAAGCAAAACTAGAGCAAGTACAGGTATAACATCACTTATGGTTAGGGATACACATATGTTTTGGCGTATATATAGTTAGTTCATTACCGAACAAGTTATGTACTTATCAAAATTCATGTGTAAAACATATTCTCTTTGGAGTTATTATGTAACACATACATGAAGACCAATATCAAGGTGAGCCAAGGCAATACTTGTTCTACCAAGAAACACCTGCTCGTTAATTAGCATATTATCCAAATCAACTGAGTTTAAATGATTAGCATCTCTAAATGAGTAGGCATGTATCACAATGGGTTTTATTGGTTAAAACAGGCATGATAATAAATCCTAAACATACCTCCTCAATGGGCATGGTTTCATGATACGAACTACTGGTGATGGGTGTCGAAGCGGTTCCCGTCAACACCAAAACAGGATCATTAGCATTGCCAGCCCCATATGTTTCTTATGATCCTCCCCAAACTTCTCAGTCATATGCGACATATATGTTTCCTATGACAAATCATACAAATAAAAAATATTGATAATTTCATATTTAATTATGGATTACTAAAAACACAACTAAAGAATAATATAGCAAAACTTACACGATGTATGTGGGACCTATCATCAACCCATACTAACTCATTCGATTGAGCCTCCTCCTCTCCCAAATCTCCAACACTAGATGTGTCCTCCCTAGACTTGTGAACTAGTGGCCTCGATCCTTTCTTTATATGTGTATATAAGAAAAACTCATGAGATGGCATGGAGTGTCCTAAAGAGGCTTCCTACAAATTTAAGTCGTATTTAGGAATTTATATTAATAGAAAACATATTAAAAGAAGATATATTAAACATGTCTCACCAAAATTTTCCTTGTAGTAGTATAGCTATTAGACCCACACGTATGGTGGCCACCAACAAACTTTGATCGATTTTGTTTGTTTATTGATGACGTGGTTTTCCATTCAGACGAATTCCAATATTCACATAGTTTTGTCCAAACATCCTGTCTCAACCATGTTAGAATCAATTTAGTTGATGAATTTAATATGTATAGGGTTTGTTTTGTAATTAACGCATAGTTATGCATTTGTATATAATAGAATATTCTCTTTCTAAATGGACGAATTGGTAATTGTGATTGCACGGAATTTCAAAAGTACAGTGTACGGATTAGGGCTACAGTTGTACGAAATTCCAATCATCTCTGTAATCATCTTTTGGTGCAATAAATCACTCGATTAGTGTTCTGAATTTGTTCTTATTTGTTTGTGTTAATTGTTTGATTGATTAATCTGGATTCAAAATTGGTATCAGAGCACGGAAATGGATTCAATTGATTGTTTTTGAAATTTTTTTCACTGTTTCATCGAAACTTTTGAAAATTTGAAAAACCCTTAGGGTTTTTGATTCTGTGTGGGGTTGATTCTATAAATTGGATCGAAGATAAAGGTTTGAAAAATGAACAGATTGATTATAATTTCAATCTGCAATTCAAAACACACAAAAAGATTGGTTGATTTTTTGGATTTTTTAAAAAACGGGTGTTCTTCACTGTTCTTGAGAAAAACAGGGTGTTTGATATGAAAATAACCAAAGTCCTTTCATAAAAAGTGTTTGTTAGTGAAAACCTAACCTTTGATTTCAATTTGGGGTCATTTCATGCAATTTCAGTGAAAATATTGACTTGAATTTTATTAAAAATCATAAAATTTGAATTTAGTTAAGTTCATGTGTTAATCGAGTTGAAAAGATTCTTTAATCGAGTTGAAAAGATAGTTTAATCGAGTTGAAAGAAGATGAGTTGGAAACTTATTTTAATCGAGTTGAAAGTTGTTTCATTCGAGTTGAACCTTATTCCAATCGAGTTGGACATAATTCCAATCGAGTTGGAAGGTAATTCCAATCGAGTTGGAAGGTAATTTCAATCGAGTTGACAATCAGATTCATTCGAGTTGAAATTGGTTCATATCGAGTTGAATTGATCATTTATTCGAGTTTGTTTAACCATAAGTTGTTTTTCAAAACTCATTCGAGCTTGATTAAAACATCATTCTAGTTTGATTAAACAAACAGTCAAGTGAAATTCAATTTAATTCGAGTTTAATCAATCATAAGTCAAGTTCATTCGAGTTTCTTGACACTTACTTTGAGCTAGGTAACTCTTCAATCGAGTTTTACTGAAGTGTCATTCGAGTTTTATAGAAGTGTCATTCGAGTTTCATCAACTCATCATTCGAGTTTTATTACTAATCAGTTGATTGATTCTTTCAGTATTCGAGTTTCATTCATTTCAATTCGAGTAGATTCAATTCATTGATCGAGTTTTACCACTCTTTGTTCGAGTTTGATCCCATTAATATCGACTTTCACTCCATTTTCATTCGAGTTTGATCAACTTATCAACAAGTTTGATCAATTTTTCAATTTCAATCAATATTCGTTTTAAAGTGTTAGTGCATCCTGTGTGACGATAGTAGTCTAAGTATAGATGATATTTTGTAATAGTCCAAGTGTTCGTAATTGCACGTTAATACATGTTTGATATATGTTTGATATATGTTTTGATATTGATTGTATATATGTTTGAACTTGTTGGTGATTGATGTTTTACTTAAGTTCAAACATAAGTTCAAAGATAAGTTCAAACATAAGTTCTAGATCAAGTTTAAAGACAAGTTCTAGAATAAGTTCAAAGCCCTAGTTCGAACTTAATGATGGACAGAAATTTTATCTGATTTTTTAAATAAAAAAACTCTGATAAATTTTTATTTTTTGTAGAGGGGCTGTCATTTAAAGAGGTATTCATCTGAGGGGGAGCTAAAATTCAAAATTCAAGGGGGAGCAACATTTATTTTGTAGAAATATAATGATGAGGGATTGGTTTAACAGATTTGGCGTTCATTTCAGTTGGTGAATAGCTATGAAAAAAATCATCCCTAAGAGTGGGTAGTCTATAATGATAACTTTCATTCAATTTTTCATATTTAAAAGAAATTTCCATTTTCTCATTTTCACTTCTTTTCTCATCCTCTTGGGTTAAGACTTCTTCCGATGATTGGAAGAAGAAAGACTTGAACCCGCATCCTATATATCTTCTATCATAAAATATTGGTAGAATTGATTGAACCTTTTTCAATAACTTAGGATTTTTAAAACCAATTCCTTATTTAGAATGATAAATCTAGTTTCTTTGGGTTGATTTAGATGAATAGTTTGTTCAGTTTGACCCCGTTTTAGAAATTCATCATCTAGGGTTTTGATCCGTGAGTACAAACCTATTCTCTCTTCTTCAATCATTTTATATTCTGATTGTCTTAGTTTTCCACGTTTACGGACTCTAAGTGTTTTGTAAGAACAGATTGTTCTAACTTCAAAGAACTCTTTTCTTAGTGATTGTATCAATACGACTCTTAAGGTAAGTGTTCCTATCCTTATCCATTACCTTATCAAGCAAGAATTTCTTTACAAGATCGTGCTCATTCAACCACTTATTTTTATGCACAGTGGATTATTCTTTTTTAGCAATCAATTCGTTCTTTAATTCATGTAGTTGAGCATGCAGTTCATCAAATTCATCACTAGATTTAAAATCAGATAAATCAGACGAAGATGAAGAACTTTGTACCTATTTGGAGTGGTTCATGAGACAGACTGGAGATATATCAACTTTCTCCTCCTCGACAGTCTTCTCATGTGTGGAAAACCCTTGAGTCATGATTGTGGAGTGCAAATGGTGGATCATCTAGATTGGAAACTGAAAAACTCAGAAACTTCACTAGTTCGGATGCTGATGAATCTGAAAATCCTGATATGAAATTTGATGGCCAATGGATCGAAATTTGCAAATCACTCCGAGGTTGAAAGATCAAAAGATTTTCCGAGGATAGATGTCCAAATTTGAAACTCAGCAGATGTATCCGAGGTTGGTAACTTGGTAAAACTTGGATCAGAAGTGGCTTTTGGACGTTGGTTTTTCAGCTAATCTATAGAAAAATGCCTGTAACTTTTTTTTGGAGTGAACTTAGGCCTCAAAATTTGACCGAACCGGCTTCGCCCATTCTAGAATCCGTAGATCTCGATTCAAGCTTCGTTTCGATGTATGGTAGGCCGTCTAACGATATTCTAGTCAAAAGTTATGGCATCTGGAAGCACTAAAAGTCACAAGGTCGGATGGATTGAAGTGTGGTGCGAAGAATGGTTCGAATTTTGGATATATGATGCAAAATTCGGGTGGTGCGAAGTATGGTCCGAATTTCGGATGTATGGTCCGAATTTCGGGTGTATGATGTGAAGTTCGGATGTAAGATACGAAATTCAGATGGAGTGAAGTATGGTCTGAATTTCGGATGGATGGTCCCAATTTCGGATGACCTGAAGTTTGACTTAGTCAAAATTCTCAGAAAAAACGCAGCAGAACTGCTGCTATTAAACACGATGAACAGTACCCAGAACTTCAAAAATCCAACTCCAAATGATGTAAAAACCAAAATTAATGATCCCTTAATGCTTGAAAATAAAAAAAATAACTTTTCAACAGATTTCAACCTCTAATTTCTACAAATCTATGATTAATTTCGATGAATCCCCATGAAAATTCAAAAAAGAAAAAACGTGAAGAACAATATCTCTTAGATCCAAAAATCAACCCTCAAATCACGCTGAAAAGTAACAAATAATGAAAGAAATTCACTAATAATCGTCAAACGATCACACATCTGTCAAAATAAAGTAGAAAGAACAATCTATTTTGAGATCTAGAAAAAAAAATCGTATGAATATGGACATTTTTGTGAAGAACACAATTTTTCCAAGTTGAAATCCAATCTTCTTGCTCTGATACCAATTGACAACTTTGATTCCCAGTATATTTTGCACTCAAACACAATAAACCAAACGATTTATATTAAAAATATGAAGATTATAAAGAGAGAATTTTAGACACTCAATCTCTATGAACTTTCACACTCAAAAACACACACTTAGGTGGAGGTTACTTTGAGGCTCTTTAAAACCCTAGGATAACAGTACTATATATACATAAGCTTAAATTGGGAGTTTGTCCAAACACTCCCCTCAAAGTCTAGGAAATTGAGATTCCCCCCAATGTAAACTATTCTTATTTACAAATTGAACCTAGACTTTTATTATATTTAATTATACACTATTTTATGGCTAATAATAGCTATATAAGAAGTTTAAAATATATAAGTTGACTTACTTATTTAGTTATAAAACTTGAACAACTTATAAAATAGAACAAGACAAAGATTCCACCAGTATTAGACAAGAATGCCTTTTGTAAGACTTGTTTTTGTTAATGTCTCTTTGTGAGGCATTCTTGCCTTTATATTTAACCAATGAAGAAGTTTCATAAGGATTTCGGTTAAAGACTATCTAAAATGGTTCTAAGGTCAATAAAAATAGTGAATGCATTGACATAAACTTGCAAGGCAAAAACAATTCAACTTGGGTGACTAAAAATTAATTGTGTCAAACTGTTTTTTTCTGAACTAGTCATCAACTGAAACGCCCGTTCTAATAACGCGGCGCTTTTACTAAAATCTGCAACATATACCTCGAAGTAATATAATAAAACTTTCTAAGTTCAAACCACAACCATCAGAGTGCGCTAGAATTTAAATGTCGTTATTACAACCAAATCGAAGTCTAGGGATTTACCCATCCCAAGTACAGAATATAGATCATAGAAATTGCGGAAGTCTTTTCTGATACCACGAGCAATCAAACTTTACATCCTGAAGCTAATGCATTTTCCTTCTCAGCTAAACCTGAAAAGTTGTCCCCACAACCGGGGTAAGCCGTTGCCTAGCGAGTAATAGATTTAAAAGCACAGACATGCATAAATAACATGATTAACACAAATATCGGCTCAAATTCAACATGTGTATCATTACGACTCGCTCGGTTTAGCATACACGAATAGGGTGTTGTTACCGGCTCGCCCGATAACAAGTACACGACGTACGACTCGCTCGGTTATCACGTGTACAAAACATGCGGCTCGCCCGACATGCAACTCTGAAGCACACAACTACCTCACTTAATCCACATAATACACAGTATGCATACTAGGACAAGGGTTCTCATATATCGGCTCATAGCAACGATATAAATAACAAACATTCAAGGCTGTGCATGGTAGTTAAACAATAGTCATGACAATATAAATGAATGAGATATCTAGTGCAAACATATCATGTATGATCATTTGCGAAATTAAATCAATTACTCACAATGCTTGCAATCCGTACTCGCCAACCGACAACTTGATATCAACTGAAAGCACTACCGAGAGCCACATGTCTCAACTGAACCACTAGAGTCCTGATATAAAAGTATTTTACTTATTTATCAATATTCTCAACTCTATAATTTTCTAAGTCTGCTATATTTTAATCTAATTAAAGTTTGGTGACTAATTCGAAAAGAAAAATTGGCTTATTTGTTAAAGGTTACACATTTATTAATTATTAGTTATTTGGAATTGTGGTTATTATATTTAATTAAGTTCTCTTTATAAAGGACGAGTTACTAATTATTCTATAAGAACTTTTTAAAATTTCTTTCAAATAATTTCAAATAAGAATCCATAAATACCTCAATTATTAAATTTACTCGAACCTAAAAGAGATCAACTATGCATTAACCCAACTACATAGCCTAAATTACTAGCTAAATGCATAACCCAAATAAATAAATTAATTAGAAGTCCCAAATTTAAATGAAGCTCCAATCATGGAATAACCAAAAAAATCCATAACTCCCCTGAATCCTCGTTCACGGCGGACAGGAAAAAGAAAAGAAGCGGGCCAGGATGGAAAAAGCAAAAAACATTAGCCCAAACTAAATTATTACCATTTATCTCAATTAAATTAAATATTTTTACAAGCCTAAAGAAAATAAAAATTAAAGCCCAAAAGAAGAAACCAGCGCAATACATCTCTCTTTCTCTCTCGGTGGATGTAAGAGCTGGGAAAAGAAAAGAAAAAGATTCAGCCAATTTAAAAATTAAAACCAAATTCCTTATTCTATTCATCAACCCACCTATCATTTTGTAGTTAAAAGAGCCCAACCAAATAAAAATGCAAGCCCGACCCAATAGGGAGGCGAGGTGGGCTTCGGCCCAGGGCAGCAAATGGGCTAGGGCATAAATTTTTTAGGTTAGTCTTATAGGAGTAGGGCATTTATTTAACCCTAAAGTCCAAGTCCCATTTTTTTGATAAGCCTGCTGCCTGGAGAGTGCAGACGCTTGATTAGGTTTCATCGCACGCAGCACGCTGCTTCGTCTTCTAGGAGAATGGCGGCGATCAAAGGTTTGAACGAAAGTCGAAGATTGTTGGTGGCTGCACCTGGCTCATGCGTGGACAACAAAGACTCGTTGATGGTCGATGGAAACGAAGCGGCGACTGCGAGTCTGCAACTGCCGACTGGGCGTCTGGGCGGTGGGCAAACGAAGAGGCGTGTTGATCGACAGGCTCAAACTGTCAAACTCTCCAACGTTCGATTCATATCAAAATTCAGAGTATCTGGTGATAGGTGATCGATTTCTTCATTTTCTATAAATCCTTAGCAAATCGATTTCAAAGGTTCATCGCTGTTCTGTTCACCGAATTGGCAGTTCATCAAAAATCATTTTCTTGCCTTCGTTTATCGAATTATTGGCTGGAAATTAGTCTCTGTTCAAATATTCAATCTGGCGATTTCTAATCAGGAGATCAAAGTTCATCGCTGCTTAAATCTGTTCAATCTGATGATTTCCAATCAGGCAATCAACATTTTGATCAATTTCAGCACTAAGGACCTAAGGTATTACATCTCTTTGAGTTTTTGTATATTAAATATAAATATATGATCAGGCGTATGTATATGGAGGGTACAACAATGAGTTGGTTAGATCTCATCAGCTGCAGAAAGGTTCCATTGTTCAATTGACTGAGTTTGCTTGTAACTCAATCCGTGAACGTATCTACGTTTTGGCAGTTTTGTATCTGTTCTGGTTTTTATTTGTTTATGTGTGAAGATGTTTGTGTGAATATAAATGTTTCAATCTTTTTCTTCTTCTTATTATTTTTATTATTATTATTATTATTATTATTATTATTATTATTATTATTATTATTATTATTATTATTATTATTATTATTATTATTATTATTCTTATTATTATTATTATTGAACAAAGCTTTAATATATAAAGATCAAAGATATAATTTTTTATTAGGTTTGATGTCGAAAGTGTTTAATCGTTTACGTGAGTATATCAAAATGAATTATCAATGAGTTAATTTTTCTTTGATTTTTTGCTTCTACCATTTAAAGATCTATTGGTTATAAAACGTGTGTATCTGTGAATTCCCTAAAAAAAATAGCATATTGTATGTTGAAAAAAAATTAGAAGGCACTATTTTTCTATTTCGCCCTGGGCATGCAAATGCTCAGGACCGGCCCTGTAAAAATGTAGCAGCCCATTAGGAAATGATATACACCCAGCCCACCCTTAGGGGGCATTTGGTTCATGGAATGGATTTTGATGGAATTGAAATCTAAGTTTAGTGTATTTAAACAATTGGAAATCAAAGATAACAAAGTAAAGTTAGTTAGATTTCATCATCATCCATAATTAAAGGATTCAACATTCCTTCACAATATTAATGGAATTACAAATTCTTTAAAAAAAAGAGCTTTCAATGGAATGTTTTATAAAAATCAAGTTGTTTATTTTTGTAAACCAGTGCTTTAAACACTAAAATTGAAATCCAATTCCATCAAAATCCATTCCATGAACCAAACACCCCCTTAGTTTCTCTCCCTTCCCTCTCGGTGCATTCGAGAACAGAGAAAAAACAACGCAGTTAGCAAACAGGAACCAGGCAGCAGTGCCAGCAGAAAGGAAGAGGGCGGTGGCCACTGACCACGTCGCCGGCGCCGCCTGTTACTCCAGCCGAATTCCACCCAACAAACACAACTCCATTCCAATCAAACTTCTATTTTCTATATTTCTCTCAAAATCCCAAACTCCTAAACTCTTGGAATCCATTCTATTGAATCCAAATCCAAAAATTAACCTTAAATTTGATTTCCAAGAGATTTTTAAACTCATTTCTATTATTTTGATTGTCGTTTTCGAATTGATGATACACACACACACACACACACACAAAACCCACTTAAAACTTACATTAATGGACCTTCAAGCTTTTAAACCAAGAAAAGTATGAAGAAGGTGATGATGATGATATATAGATGGAATTCTTATTTATTTCCATATTAAAACACTAAAACATCATATCAAAATCCTTAATAAAATCAACAACTTAAATACATGACGAAAATTAATATCGATTGGGTTTTGAATTTGTTACCTCAAGGTCAAGTATGGTGATGAAGATGACGACCTTAATGATTCTCCATTCAAAATTTGATCTTCAAATTTCTAACTTTCCAGACTCATAAATATGTGTAAGTGTGTGTGTTTTGGTTTGATAAAACAAAGAAAAATGATGAACGAGAGATAAAATGGTGTGTGTATGTTAGTTAAAAGGGTGATGAGAGAATATATGAAATTAGTTATTTCATCTCTCTCTCTCTCTCTCTCTCTCTCTCTCTCTCTCTCTCTCTCTCTCTCTTAGATTTGGGTTCAAATGAGTTCCACTAGTTTTGCGGAGTACTGGAGGTACCTCGCTTAAAACCATTTTTTTTGAAAATTTTTTTCATAATCATGTTTAAATTAATAATACAAGACTAATTGCAAAAAATCACACATAAACACAAACTAGAACCATGTGAAACGTGTGTGTTCACATGAACTATACTGCACAACTAAGCATGTTCACATGAATTTTTTCACGTTCACATGACTTTTAGAATGCTATAAAGTGTGAATGTATATAATTTTTTACGAATAGCCTTATTTTATTTGTATCTAAATGAATATGAAAAAAATTCAAAAAAAAAAAACTTTTTTTCGGAGCAAGTTCACATCTGAAACCTGTGTGTTTACAGGTACTCACGGTACTCTGCATTTTTTAGGTACTCACACGAACCATATATATATATATATATATATATATATCTATCTTAAGATTTGACATCTTTTTTTTTCTTTTAAATCTTTCCACTCATTTATTTATTTATTTATTCTAGATCTTATTCAATTAACACAAATACTCCATCTCTTATAATTTATAAATCTTGCATTCTATTAATCATCATTGAGTAGATTTGATAAGTAAATAATTATAATCAATTGATTATTTCGAGAAATCTACGGGTGCTCAACTTCCTAAACCTATTCAGTGACTGTATTGTGTTTAGTGTGCTAACAAAGAGTGGTTCTAAAAAAAGTTACTTCATTGGAATTAGTTCAGTGAGTTTTAGACTTGTTTTTAAAGTTGTTCATTTGGTCACCTGTCTATACATACACTTGTTAATATCAATATGCAAACATTAAAAAAAATCCGTGTGATTTAATTTCAAACTGTATCCACCTCTCTTTCCCTTCTATAGCTTCTCTTGAGATATTTAGAAGAGTAAATTACAGAAATGGTGCATGTGGTTTGTTCAAAATTATGGAAACGGCCCCTTAATTTTCAAAGTTGCAGTGGCGGTCTCTCAAACCACTTTTTACTTGAAGAATTGGTCATTCTGTTTCTAAAATTTTTAAAAATGACGATTTTGCCCTTCATTCAATTACAAGTTTGGTAATTTCAATTTTGGTTCCTTTTCTTACTTTTTCATTTTTGGTTTAAATTTAAAATATTAAATTAATAAATTATGAATCGATTCATTATTAATTATAAGGTAAATTACAAATTTCGTCCCTGTGGTTTATAGCAAATTACGGATCCCGTCCCTCTATAGAAGAAATTACAAATTCAATGTCTGTGGTTAACATTTTGTTACGGTTTTGGTCCTTTGACCGGTCATTATTTTTTAAATGACCATTTTACCCTTGGCATAATTATAAAAATAGGTAATGAACTTTCTTTTTAATAAAAATAAATAATAAAAAAAACTCAGAACTCTATTTTATTTTAATTATTAACAAAGATTTTTTTTTCTCTAAAGAAACTATCTTTACCCCTCTCTCTTTCTGTTCGGTACCCACCCTACTTCGTAGGCAGCTCCAAGAAACTGAGATCTAAATGTTCATCTTTGAATCTGTATCCATTGGCAAGCACCGGACTCTGATTAAAAATGGGTAAGATATCTTGGTCATATATGGTGAAACCATTGATGTGATTTGCGACACTTCTAACCCAGACCGAAGCTAAAATCCTCGTTGTCGATCATCAACTCCTCGACACTACTCTTGCTACCATTAATCTTCTAAAAAAACCACCTCTCCTTGTTATCATCTCCGATGCCGCAGTGCCGCCGCCCCATGATCTAACTACCAACGTCTACGATTATGAAACCCTCATAGACAATGGAGATACCGGATTTTCTATTGTCCGACCAACTGATGAATGTGATCCAATTAGCATAAGTTATACTTCTGGCACGACGTCGCGGCCTAAAGGGGTGGTTTATAGCCACTGTGGTGCGTATCTGAACACCATCGCCAGCCTTTTCTTGCACGGAGTGGGAGCCATGCCGACTTACCTTTGGTCATGCCGACTACCGTCGGTGGCGGAGGCAGAGGTGGAGGTGGCTTGGGTTCCAATCGGAAGGTGGAGGTGGCGGAGGTGGCTTGGGTTAGGGTTAGGTGGCGGAGACGGCTTGGGTTAGGATTGGGTTAGGATTGTGATCGGCGGAAGGGTTCCAATCGGAGGCGGAGGCGGAGGCGGAGGTGGAGGTGGAGGTGGCGGAGGTGAAGGCGGAGGTGAAGGTGGGTGGAGGCGCAGGTCGGCTGAACAGGGTGCAGCATAGGGGATAAACTTTCATCCTTGGTAATGGGTACAAACCTGCAAATAGAGAGAGAGAGAGAGAGAGAGAGAGAGAGAGAGAGAGAGAGAGAGAGAGAGAGAGAGAGAGAGAGAGAGAGAGAGATGGAGATTTTATCATTTTTTTTATTTTTGTTTTTTAATTTTGTAAAATAAATAAAAGTTTATTACTTATTTTTATCATTTAATGAAGGGTAAAATTGTCATATTTAAAAAAATAACTGGTCAAAGGACTAAATCCGTAACAAAATGTTAACCACAGACATCGAATTTGTAATTTCTTCTATAGAGGGACGGGATCCGTAATTTGCTATAAACCACAGGGACGAAATTTGTAATTTACCCTTAATTATATTATTATTATTATTATTATTATTTATTCCTATTTATTTTGAAAAATAAATCAATATTTCTTTACTAAAAATTATGTTTATTTATATACTTAATTAGGTAAGTTATGCATCTTTTTATGTATTCAATTTATTTATTAAAGTTTATTTATTTATATTTTATTGGTTAAACTATTTGTATAATTTTATTATTTATAGTTTTCCATCAAACTATTCATTACTTTTTATAAATTTTGAATTTGTGTAAATTTTAATTTAAATTTACTAATTCATTACGTTTTGATTTAAGTTTGCTAATTTTTTATATAAAAATTTTGTTACGCGAATATGTTTTTATTTAAATTTATTATTTTATTTGTTTGGAATTAAATATTTTGTTATGCCGGTACGTTTTGATTTCAATTTATTATTTTATTTGTTATGATTTAAAATTTTGCTACGTTAATACTTAAGTGAAAATTAAAATATTTAAGTAAAAAATAAATCAAACATATTAATTGGTATAAACTTGTAAATCAAAAAGATTAAAATACTATATTAAAATAAAAACTTATTGGCATAACAAAATATTAAAATAAGAAAAATTAAATACTAAAATTAAATAAAAACGTATTAACATAACAAAATATATTATTGTAAATGAAATAAACTAAAATATAAATATAATTCATTATTTCTAATATCTATCTATAAAGATTAATAAATATAAAATATAAATACAACATCTTATTTCTTACGTCTTTAAATAATAATAAATAGATAAAATTTAAATCTACATTCAAATTATATCTTATATGTACTTTATCTATAAATCTAATTAAAAAAAATATATTATTTGTTTATTTATAAAATGATTTGTAAAATGATTTATTTTTAATATATATTAGTAATTTAATAACTTGTAAGGCATTTTTTAAACCAACCAAATAAAATAATAATTTTAAATCCTAACGTACTGGCATAACAAATATTTAAATCCAAACAAATAAAATAATAAATTTAAATAAAAACATATTAGCGTAACAAAATATTTGTAAACTTAAATCAAAACGTAATGAATTGGTAAATTTAAATCTAAATTTATCATATATTCAAAATTTATTAACGTAATGAAATAATTTGATGGAAAGTATAAATAATAAAATTATACAAATATTTTAACCAATAAAATATAAATAAATATAATTTTAATAAATAAATTGAATACATAAAAAGATGGATAACTTGACTAATTAAGTATATAAATAAAAATAATTTTAATAAAGAAATATAGATTTATTTTACAAAATAAATACGTATAATTGTTGATGATGATGATGATAATAATAATAATATAATTAACAATGAATCAAAACATAATTTATTAAATTAATATTTTAAATATAAAACCAAAAATGAAAAATAAGAAAAGGGACCAAAATTGAAATTACCAAACTTGTAATTGAAAGAAGTGCAAAATCGTCATTTTTAAAAAATTTAGAAATAGAAAGACCAATTCTGCAAGAAAAATGTGATTTGAGGGACCGTCACTGCAACTTTGGACCGTTTCTATAATTTTAAACAAACCACAGGGACCATTTCTGTAATTTACTCTATTTAGAATTACTTGGACTTACGGTATGTACCATTGTGGCCTTGTGTGTATATATACCTAATTATGTGTTCAATAAGAAATACAAAAATTTCCTTAAATCTCGTAATAAAATACAACTAAAATAATACATCTAGAGGCAACCTACTCATAATCAATTTCAACTAAAGTCCAATCATTGTGTAGTTGCAGCATAATTACATTTCATATTTCTTGGAAAAATAATA
This sequence comes from Centrapalus pauciflorus, assembly GCA_020465985.1. NCBI lineage: Eukaryota > Viridiplantae > Streptophyta > Magnoliopsida > Asterales > Asteraceae > Centrapalus > Centrapalus pauciflorus. Next base: position 147,490 of record JAANYP010000009.1, read on the forward strand.
TACAATATCTATTTCACTTTTTTTTTTTTTTTGAAAAAATACATGTAAAACTACACTTCCGGTTAAATCTTATTTTAAGCAACATACATTCAAAAATCAACACTTAAAACTCTATGTTTAGGTTTTTAAGCCTCATACGTAACTCCATCCTGGCTGTTTCTTAATCCCAGTTCCTTTCATCTCATTTCTAATCTTCAAAACTTCTTCCCATTGCCCTACATCAGCACATATGTTTGATAAAGCTATATAACCTTCAACTGAAGAGGGCTCGAGCTCAATAAACTTCCGAGCCGCAATTCTTCCGATCTCAACGTCACTGTGAACTTTGCACGCAGCAAGCAGCGTCCCCCAAACCAAAGCATCAGGTTCGATAGGCATGCTGCTGATAAATCTTTCAGCTTCTTTTAATTGTCCAGACCGACCAAGAACATCCACCATGCACGCGTAATGTCGTTGACTAGGTTCGATTCCGTAGTCTTTGACCATCGAAGTCAAATGAGAATACCCTTCTTCGACCAAACCACTACGGCTACACGCAGTTAACACACCCATGAACGTCACTGAATCCGGTTTGGTTCCTGATTCTGTCATGAGGTTGTATATTTTTAACGCTTCTAATCCGTTCCCGTGTTGAGCATAACTGTTGATCATTGCAGTCCAGCTAACTAAATCTGGATTGTTAATCTGATCAAATGATTTACGACAATCATCAATGCTTCCACATTTCGAGTACATCATCACCAATGAACTGCCCACAGAAGCCTCTGATTCAAATCCAAGTTTTAGGATACGAGCATGTAACTGCATACCGATGTCAGGACAGTTCAGATCTCCTACGGCTCCTAAAACAGACGATATTGTGAATGAATCAACCTCCAACCCGGATGATATTAGCTCAATGAACAAATGTAGTGCCTCTTTAAAGTAACCGTTCTGCGTATATCCCGAAACTAACGAAGAACATAATACCTTGTCTTTTAAATAGATCGTGTTGAATACCCTCCGAGCCAGTTTCAAAGCACCACATCTTGAGTACATATTAACTATCGGACTACCACCATTCACGACTTTGTTATATTGCCGTCGAATAAATAAGCCATGGATTTCCTTGCCGATCTTCAAAGAACAAAGATTCGAGCACGCTGCAAGAACAAGTGTTAATGTTGCTTCGTCTAACACGACTTCTTGTAGAAGCATCTCCCTGAATAACTCGATTGCCTGATATGCACACCCGTGTTCTGTAAATCCTGCCATCATCGACGCCCAAGAGACGTTATCCTTATGCGGAACTTGCTGAAAAATCGCATATGAGTCGTTTAAATTACCACACTTCGAGTACATCGTGAAAAGAGAACAACCGACTAGCGTATTTAAGAATATGCCAGTTTTAAGCGTGTAGGAATGAATCTGTTTGCCTAATTCTTGATGATCAATAACACTCAATATACTCGGTATACAAGACTCGTCTGGTATGATACCTACCCGAAACATTTGCCGTAATAAACTAAATGCTTCCTCGAATGTCCCATTTTGACAAAGAGCAGTTATCATTGCTGTCCAAGTACTTGATTTCATTGAATCTTTTGCATCTCTAAATACCTGTTCAGATGATTCTATTGCTCCTGTTTTTGCATACAAGTTTATCAAAGAATTCTTCACAGTCGAATCCGAATAAAACCCCATTTTATAAATCCAACAATGAATTTGTAACGATTCGTTAAACAACACCAGATCAGCACAAGCTGAAAACACACTGGTAATGGTGTAACAGTTTATCTCTTCTTTTGAAACTATCATTTCTTTAAATAACTGTAAGGCTGGTCGAAACTCACCCTTTTGAACAAAACCAGAGATGACAGCGGTCCAAGAAACCACATTACGAACAGACATCCGTGAAAACTTCTTGACAGCTTCATCTACTTGACCACATTTCGCATAAAAGTCAACTATCGCAGTCCCTACAACTACATCTTCTCCCTCGCCATATTTGATCACTAACCCATGAATTCCTTTACCAAGCTCGAGTTCTTCGCGTTTAGCACAAGCACCAAAAACACTAGGAAAAGTAAACTTATTCAATAAAGGAAATCCACGACACATCTTCTGAAAAAGATACAAACCCACGATGTCCTCGTTAAGTTTAATGGCACCGGAGATTATAGCATTCCAACATACCACATTCCCACAAGATTCATCATCATAGAAGACCCTTAAAGCATCGTCAAAACTACAATATTTCAAAAAGAAATCAATCATCGCACTTCGAACATAACCATCCAAACCAAAACCATGTTTCAATGCAAATGAGTAAATCAATTTCCCACAATTAACATGATTCAAACCTATACATGAAGAAATAACACCCCCATATGTGAACTCATTCGGATAAAAACCAGAAGAATGCATCCTACAAAAAGTCCCCCAAGAATCAGCATACTTACCGTTTTGATTTTGGCACGTGATAATAAGATTCCAAGAACTAATATTTGGTTGAGGAATTTCCTCGAACACCTTGAGTGCGTAATCAAAGGCCGAAGCCTTATTATAAATTCGCAACAAAAAATTGGAAAATTTGGGATCGGAATCGATGGTATTCGTTTTGAGGAAATGGGTGTGTATGATTTTGGCTTCTTCAAGTGAATAGTTTCGAGATTTGGCTGATTCATTGAGGAACTGATACGGGTCGAATGTAGTAGAGTAATTTGTCGGGTTCAGTGGAATTGGTGGCGTCTGCAGGGAAACAAGCGATGAAAGGAATTTAGCAGCGTAAACTGAGACTTTTAAATCGAGATGATGATTACAGAGAGACTTCATTAGGATCATTCTACGAAGAAACTCGAAGTAGGGAACATGGCAGGTAGGCGGGAAAGTGCCAAGCAAAAAATGTTAATAAACCATTAAAACATTTTGAAGACGAATATAAAAACGAAGCCGTTTTATTTGGTACTCGGTTTTGATTATGAAGCTGATTTCCTGAACCAAATAAGGTACCGAACAAAGACCGAGCTTAACCGTTGTCGAACTAGGACCATAGTTTCGGTACTTGGTTCTTAATTTCACCCTCATTCGGAAATTGAGACCAGCGGTTCGGTGCTCGTTTATTTATTTTAGCCAAACCAAATCATACCGAACTTTATAATCCTTTCGGTCTTCGGTCAAAGTTCAATTGTAACATCAGTTATATCTAGATAACCATTTATATTATTTAGAGTAAATGACATTTTTCGTCGTTGTGGTTTGATTGTTTACCCGGATTCAGTCCCTCAACCTTAAGAGTGAAGAGTATACAAGCCTTTCCCAAACTCACCATTCTGTACACCTCAGCGCCACATCAGCTTTTCTCTCTCCACCTTTCCCCACCTTTCTAACTAGGAAATACTCATATTTCTAAACAATTCCATCTTTCTTAATTTTTTTTTAAAATAAATTCATTTTAATTAGCAAAACAATTAAAACAAAAATAATTAATTTCATAAATATTTAATAAAAATACATAATAAAATTACGAAACTAAAAACTAAAAATTTAAAAAACGTCGAAGTTGTTTTCGCCTTGTACTATTCTTGGGTTTAGAAAGATGGGTATTTCCTTGTACGAAACAAAAATTACAATACTAAAAGAAAAAAACTGAAATTATGAGCGTAAAATACGAAACTAAAATGTTAATAAAACATTTAAAACTAAAATATTTAAAATATGAAACTGAAATTACAAATGAAACAACAATTACGAACATAAAATACGAAACTGTACGAACGAAATAACAATTACGAAACTAAAAATAAAAAAATACAAACATTTACGAAGCTATAACAAGAAACAACAATAAAAATAAAAGAATTATAAAACTAAAATTATATATATGTGTGTGTGTGACTGTGTTTTGAAAGCAAAAAAAAGAAAGAAAAGAAGGATGAAAGAAAGCGGTGCCGCGCGGGGAGCAGATATAAAATTCAGACCAAAAACCGAAATGGAAAAAGCCTATTTGGTTTTATAATTTAAAAAAATAAAAAAACCGAAACAATATATTCAGATATAAAATTCAGACTATACTCACTTTTAGAATTCACACACACACACACACACATATATCCAAGACATATTCACATATGTATATAATTTATGTGTCGATGATTGATTAGGTTCGAAGATACTTGAAGAAATAATGACACTGGAGAGGAAAAATATCGACGATATTATATTTACACAAACACAACTAACAAAAATTACATATATAAATATCAATAATAATATTGTAAAAATTAAAATTAATAAAGAAGATGAACTTTAAATAAATTAGTAAATAAAATATAAAATTTTAATTTTAAATTTTAAATAAAATACGAACAATGGTAAATGTAAATAAAATATTAAAACATACGTATATTTATAAATAAAATAAGCGTGTTTATAATAAATTAATTATATCTAAAAATGATATAATTATAAAGATAAAATAAAATAAATGTTGGACTATAAATGAGTAAATAATAAAACCATAGGGACTAAAAGCGTCACAGTGAAAATGATAAAAATGTCATTCTTACATATATAACGATTGTGTCGTTAAGTTTAACGGACGAAGGACTAAAAGTGGACAAAATTAGCAAAATAGAGTTGAAATTTGACTTTATTAAGGTTGAGGGACTTCGGGTAAATCATCAAACCACAAGGATGAAAAATGTCATTTACTCTATTATTTAATTCTTAACATAGGGGGGTTATATGCCAAAAATAGCAATAACTTTTTTTAGTTTTACCGTTTATACCAACATTATTTATTTTTTATCATTAATAGCAACAACTTTTGTATTTTTGACCGATTATACCAAACTTTGACCTGGAAACCTGCTATAGCAGGTTACCATCAATTAATACCAACAACTTTTATCTTTTTACCAATAATAGCAAAAACGTTTTATATTTTTACCAATAATAGCAACGACTTTTAACTTTTTACCAATAATAAAAACATATCAAATTAAATTTTTCTTTATCTTTAACTAATCATTACTTTAAAGAAACTAAATTTATGAAAATCAAAATACAATCAAATAAGTTCATAATCCATTTTTTTGTTTAAATTTTGTTAGAGATAAATCAAATGCAACGTGTGCCTATAAAAATATAAAAAAATATGTTTTCTATAGACATTAAAAAATGAAGATTATTTTGATTAGGGGTGAGCATGGATCGGGTTTTGGAAAAAAAAACAAAAAACTAAACCGAAACATCGGTTTCTGTAATCAAGAAACCGTTCGGACATTTAACATTTTAAAAAACAAATACCACATTGGTCTCATATGAAATTTAGACATTGAAAAGTTAAAACTTTCAATAAAAAACTTAAATGAAGAAATGTATGAAGGAAGAGTATTTATAAATTTTAAAATTATAAAACTTCAGTTCGGTTTGGTTTTTTCCGGTTTATTTTGACCTCCAAACCGAAATTTTTGGTTTTTGAAAATTCAAAATCCAAACGGTTTGGTTTTTATGTTTTGGTTTTTTTGGTTTTTTCGGTTTCAGATTGGTTAGCCTCAATCCTTCAAGAAATCAACTAATTTACTAACTAAATTCTTTGATTGATTCAAAGATTTCCAAACCCACGTTTTATTAGATTTCTTTGTAAACACACTTATTTAGTTCTTGCATAATTTCATGATATGAATAGCAACATAAGAATGTGAGGAACATGATGAAACTTCCATACTCACTTATTAAAGCATGAAAAATTATACCTTGAGTATGTTAAATTGGTTGGACCAAATCCTTGAGCTTCTCCCAACAAAACTTGCAAGAATTCATGAGTTTCAATTATTTATATTTGGTTGGAAGCTTAAGGCTCTTGTACTCATATTTAGAATAATTGGATTATTAAATCATATATAATTATTCATAAAAATAAACGGATGCAACTTTTTAATATTATCATTTTATTTATCAAATAAATAAAGAACTAATTATCCAAAAAAGAATACAAATGTAGCATAATGTGTTCATTATATTTCTATGACATCTTATACAAAATGATTTGAGTTCCATGTTGTCATGTTACACTTAAATGGTTGACCCTATCATACCTATAAAACCCGTCTATGCATGAAAATATGACACATCAAAATAATCTTCATTTTTTAATGTCTATAAATAACATATTTTTTTATCTATTTCATATGCACACATTGCATTTGATTTAAATATAAAAAAAATTTAAACAAAAAAAAAAAATGGATTATGAACTTATTTGATTGTATTTCAATTTTCATAAATCTAGTTTCTTTAAAGAAATGATTAGTTAAAGATAAAAAAAATATTAATTTGATATGTTTTTATTATTGGTAAAAAGTTAAAAGTCATTGCTATTATTGGTAAAAATATAAAACGTTGTTGCTATTATTGGTAAAAAGATAAAAGTTGTTGGTATTAATTGATGGTAACCTGCTATAGCAGGTTTCCAGGTCAAAAGTTGGTATAATCGGTAAAAAATTCAAAAGTTGTTGCTATTAATGATAAAAAAATAAATAATGTTGGTATAAACGGTAAAACTACAAAAAGTTATTGCTATTTTTGACATATAACCCTAACATAGGGCGTTAATTCTTATGAACGTAAATTATACAAATGGTTCCTGTGGTTTATAGAAAATTACGGGGTTCGACCCTAACTTTAAAAAATTACACTAGTAGTCCATATTTGAAACATTGTCACGCTTTCAGTCCTAAGAAACTCAATTTTTTAAAAATTTCAATTTTGCCGTTATAAATTAATTTCATATCTGGTCCCTAATTAATTAATTTAGTCTTTTTAAATTTTATTATTTGTATGTTTATAATTGTTTAATTAATTAATACTAAAAAATTAATTACAATATATTTATGTATTTTATTTATATATTAATGAGTTTCATTACTATTATTATTATCACTATTATTATCATTATTATGATCATCATTACCATCTACATTCATTCCTTTTGACAAAAATATTTATTTTTTTTATTAATCTTTGTTTTATAATTTTTCTATCTATCTATATATTTAATTAATTTACCATTCTTATCTTAATATATTAATTTATTAATGCTATTAATGTTGTTTTTGAAAGTCTTAACATGAAAAGTATGTACATTCATTTACAAATTCTAAAAAGCATTCATTCTTATTTTATAAATTTTTATTGGTAGACTATTGTATATTCTACATAAAAAATTCAGTGTTAGTAAATTGCATTATTTCTAATAAACTTTGACAAGCTTGTAATTTATTTGACATTTTTAAATTTTTTATGAGTGTAACATAAAACTAGAAACAAATCAAACGTTCGACGAACGTTGCGGGAAGTTCGTTTATTTATTAACGAAAAAATATGTTACATTAGGGCTGTAAACGAACCGAACGAACACGAACGATGGTATGTTCACTAACGTTTAGTTCGTTTTACAACTCTATTTTACACTCATAAAAATTTTAAAAATGCTAAAAACTACAATTTGGTTAGAGTTAATTAGAATTAATACAATTTTACTAACACTATTTCATCTGTAGGATATACAATAATACTAATAAAAATCTATACAATAAAAATGAATGATTCTTAAAATTTATAAATGAATGTACATATTTTTCATGTTTAGAATTTCAAAAACAACATTAATGATATTTTATAATAAATATAGAAAAATAAGAAGGGAAAATTAATTAAATACATTGATAAATGATAACTTTTTATAAAAACAAAATTAATAATAAAATAAATAATTTCATAAAAATGAAAGAATGTATAATAACAACAAAAAAACAACAACATTAATAATAGAACTTATTAATACATTGGTTAAACATAAATAAATTGTAATTAATTATTATACTAATAAGTAAAATATCATTTATCAATTAATAAAATATAAATATACAAATAATTAAACATCAAAAAAAATTAATTAGGGACCATTGTGAAATTAATTCATAAGGGAAAAATTGGAATTTTAAAAAAGTTGAGTTTTTAGAGACTGAAAACGTGACAATGTTTCAAAATATGGACCATCAGTGTAATTTTTTAAAGTTAGGGACGAAACTTGTAAATTGCTATAAACCACATGGACCATATATGTAATTTACTCTTCTTATTATCTTAACTAATGTGCTCATTTTCAACATTTTAAAAGGATTTTTGAATTAAAACATTTTCAACATTTTAAAAGGATTTTTGAATTAAAACATTTGAAAAGAAGGTAATTACATAAATCATTATAAATGCTTTGGAGTCTTGTACCATGAGGAAATTAGAGTGTATGATAAATGGTGATGGAAGTATTAACATAATGATAGTGAAAGGTTTGCAATTCCCGGTCGTTGACCTTTAACATATGATAAAGGTTTCAGCACAGTCAATTTCCGGTCGTTGACCTTTACCATTTGCAACCAAACGAGCCTTATATCGGTCAAGGGAACCATTAGCACCAAATTTGTGTTTTAAAAGCCACATTGAACGTATAATATTGACCCCAGAAGGCTTCAGAACAAGAACCCAAGTACCATTTTAAGTTAAAGCATTGAATTAATCTAACATAGCAGCATGCCATGGATCATTAAGAGCTTGGATATGAGATATGGAGAGAGGAGAGATGGTAGTGGTGTGTAAAGTGAGTTTGTGAATGAGTTTGGTTGTACCATATTCAGCTCTAGTAACACTATAGGGTGGGTATTAGTTGGTTGGTTGTGAGTTATGTCTGAAACAGTGGGGGTTTCAGATGTGGTGGAGCCCGAGGTAGGAGTTAAAGGGGCCCAAAGGGGAGAGGTCGGAGGTGTGGGGGATTGGGCCAAATGAGGAGAAGGTGGTAAGGTGGTGGTTTGGGTGTTAAAGTTCGAGTGAGAAATGGGTCGGGGCACCCTCATGGTAGGAAGGTCGGCCGAGATTACATCTAAGAACTCGTAAGAAGGTGACGAGTGAGGAGTCATAGAACCGAAGGGAAACACAAATTCATCCAAAACAACATGCCTAGAAATGATAATTTTATTCGTTGAGAGATCTAGACAATGATAGTCACAGTGATTTGCAGGATTTCCTAGGAATACACACGGGGTTGCACGTGGTGCAGGTTTGTGAGGTGATGAAATGTGATGATAACATAAGCAACCAAAAAATAGAAGGTCTGAGTAGGTGGGGTCTTTATTGAAGAGTTTGTTGTAAGGGATGTCATTTTTTATGGCGGAGGATGGATGAATGTTTAAAAGGTGACAAGCGACGTGTGAAGCTTCAACCCAATAAATTGGTGGAAGATGAGCATGAAACAAGAGAGTTCTAATTACATTATGTATTGTCTGGATCATGCGTTCGGACTTGCCGTTTTGTTGGGAGGTACCTGAACATTTAATCGGAATTCGATGCCATTAGTTTGGAAAAGATTATAAAATGAAGAGTTGTCGAATTCACCCCCGTGATCGCATTAAAACATCTTGATATCACATTTAAATTGGTTTAAAACGTAAGCACGAAAATGTAGAAATTTTAAAAAAGTCCAATTTTCGTCGCAAAGGGTAAACCCAAACAAAATGTGAGTAATTATATAAAAATAAAACATAATATTGAATACCACTCACACTTGTGATTGGGGAAGTCCGTAAATCTAAATGAATGATATCAATAGTTGACCAACAATTGTATTAGAATGATAAAATGGAAGATTAACGGCCAATTGACAAGCATTACACAAAGTGTTGGACTTGTCTTTATTACATTTAATAAAACGATGAGAAATTAAAGTATCTAAAATATTATTCTCGGGGTGACCCAAACGTTGACGCCACAACGGTTGACTTGAAGACAAAAGATCAACTGAAGAAGGTTGGAAAGGATACAAATTACCGGTATTATCACATCGAATTTGAACTTCATGGGTCCGGAAGTCCTTCACAGAAAAACCAAATTGATCAAATTCTATGGTACATGTATTATCACGAGTAAAACGACGAATCGATATGAGTTTTTTAATTACGGATGGAGTGATAAGGATATTATGCAAGTGAAGAGGTCAGTAAGGGTTTGCAAATTGATAACGTCCCATATTAGTAACTGGAATTGATAATTTGTCACCGACTATTATTAATGAAACATTGCTAGAAATAAAGACGATATCGAGTTTACTTATATCCGAAGCAACGTGGAAGGTGGCCCCAGTGTCCATTATCCAAGAACTATCATGCGGATCCTGAACCGTAAGCATATTGAAGGCTTGCGGAAGACTTGTGGGTTGGTCCGGAGACATGGTGGGAAACCACGTCTATGGTGGAGAAGAGGAGTCGACTGCCACATTGAGAGCAGTAACACTAGGGGTTTGTTGCCGCTGTTGGTGTTTTCTGACAGGAGGGGTAAATTGTTGTTGGTGGCAGGGTTGTGTCATTCAATGAGGCATAAACAAAGGGTAACCCCAGCCGTAGGGGCTGGAGAACCATGGTGGTGGCATGAGGTCTGCTTGACCATTATGACTGCTATTCTCGAGAGGAGGTCAATTTGCTGGTTGTTGATGACCGTTTCCAAAGGTGGAGCGTTGATCATTGTTTCGGTGATTGTTGGTTTTGGGTGATTGATTGGAGTACAAAATGGTTGGAGAGGAGGAGTTGTCATGGTGACTCCCAGTTTGAGGGCGATTGTGGGAGTGACGTTGTCCTGTAAGTAGAAGCATTGATCGGGCCTCCATGAATGTTGGAAGAGGAGAGCGATGATGTGTAACATTGCCAATGTTGTCATATTTTTCAGATAAGCCATTCACCATATAGGTAACAATGTTTTTCTCTTTCACAGGTGAGTCAATGTTCATGAGCAGATCGACTATAGTCTTGAGAGATGACAATAGTCCGTTATGGATAGATCTCTGAGAACGATGGTATGTAATTCATTCTCAAGTTGGATATCACAAGCCTCTTTATTATCCCGAGACAGAGTTTCGAGACGTTGCCAAACATCTTAGGGTCGAACCACCTTTCTTGAGAATCATTTGAAGTAGAGACTTCGAGATTGTTCTGTAGATCCAGAGTTTCACAAATGAATCAACATGTTTCCATTATTTGTCTGTGGTAGTAACTATAGTGGAGCCATTAATATGATCAAGAAGGTCATAGCTTGCGTAGTGGGTTTCAAATAGCTCTCTCTAAGCATCATAGTTGAGTTTGTTGAGATCGAGGGTTAACGGAATGAAGGTTTTGATGTTTGTGATATCAAACAAGTTGTCACTGTGAGTTTTCAAAGAAGCAACATCATCTCCAGCCATGATGGATGAGCAGAGAAGGAAAGGAAATCGAAAAAGAAGGAAAAAGGAGAAAGAATAGGGAGGATTTGGTCAATCAGAGAATAGCTCTGATAGCATTAAATTAGGATATTTTCCACACCGATTCCTTCAATTGATTTCCAATAAATAGAAATACAACAGGGCTATGGGTATATATACATTAACAATCTAAATGGGCTAAAACACTAGCTAATAGTCGTGGCATTACCAAGAGCCTCTTATCGATGTGTCTCATCTTCCTTGATCTCATTCATATAATGTTATCATATTGTGACCCCTTTATACGAAACTCATGATGGCTATGCTTATTAAATGTTTATTCATATTTCAAGTTATTAATGCTTCATCTGTAACTTGTATGTGGTGCTGTATCGACCTAGTAACTCATTAAACAATTTAATTTACTTACCCCATATCCCAATAATTCAGTTTCACGTGGTATTTTAATGTGTTCGAAACCATGTTTAATTAATTTAAATTATAAAAATATCAGTGATAACCATATGTAGAGATGGATCTCATTCAAAAATCTAAAGATAAATAGGTTCGAGTAGTTGACTTTCTCCTGATAGTATCTAATTGGTGGTTACAGAGACAAGATACATGAAGAAGAAACAATCAACAATTGTAATGATATCAAATCATTGGTAATTATTTTATATATCCTATTTTAATATTGAAACTTTAATTTAGCCCGTAAATTGTAAATATTATTATTGTTCCTCAGGCATCTTTTAGCACATAAACTCTGATAAAGTATGTAATAATCAACATTTATGTTGAATGAGTGTTTCATCTATGCTTCCAAGTAATTTATATACCTTTGGTTCGGTAACTATCTTCGACCGAAATCACACATACTAGAAACGACACCATACAATTCAGTTCTCCATAGTCATTGTTGTAATTGTTTTCCCAGTATAATATCAGTACTCGTGTATAATCTCACCAATATTCAAAGCAAACATAATGATTACTCTATGATTGCAACAAATAAAGTAGAATGTCAGAGAATGTTTTCACACACAGATGTGGCGGCTGCAAAATGATAATTCGTATTACTGATTGTGAAACCCTAGACGGGTCTACCTTTACATTGGAATAAAAGCAACTTTCCAACTATTACATAAATGCCCCCTCAACTTGTAAAATAAAGAAACAACTAAACAAAGTCTAGAAATGAATTACAAGGAAATAAACTGATATAATTATTACAAAAGAAAGTCACAAGATCGAAATTAAAAGTCTAACAATGTCCCCCTTTTCGATCATTGTGGGTGAACTCGGGCATGATTTGTAGTTTCTCGGAGGCCAAGGATGACGTCAAACCGTCTAGTCATTTGCCTTAAATGTAGCCTCTCGTTCAGTAGTTCAATGCCATTGAGAATGTATTGAATCTCCTTCGGTTTGCGTTTAAGTTCAGGGATTGTCTGAGCATCGTTTTCTTGAATTCTTTTGGTCAGCTCGACTCTGACTAATCTGATTGTACCATCGGAGTAGCAAGGTAAATCCTCATTGCGCATATACTTTTTCTTCCCTTTCTGGTCCAAAAATATGATTACCGGTTGCCCCCCATTAAGACTTTGAAAGCTGGGTAGTCGTCTAGAAGGAAGATGTCTTGCCTTGGAGCTCTTAGACTGACTTTAACTAAAGCACTTTCAATCGCCATTTGAAAATATCTTAAGCACAAAACAATGGAGCGGCGATTCATGCTTCTGGTAAGGGCGGCAACCGCTGTCATGTGAGTTAGACGTTTCTTGATTCTATTTTTCAATCTATTGTGCAGATACTCAACGTCGTCAACGTTTACAAAGTCTAGGTCATTTTCATGCAGATCCTGAACTATTCCATCTTCTCGGAGAACCTCGAATGCAGGAGTGAACACTCGAGCTCTCTTGTACATATGGATCCTGACAAGCTTTACTATCTTTGATTTTGACCAATATTTATCCTTTGGTCTTTTCTCCCTGAGCATAATCTGATTGTACTCAGCCTGTTCAGCTTTTGATACATTAGTTAGTTCCATTAGTAAACGTCTGCTGAAAGACCCAGGCCTCTTCCTGAACACCATTTTAAATCTTTCTTCCAAAAAGGGATTTTGAAACTGCTCTGCCGGGAATTTTCTCAAAAAAAATCTTTTAGGCCTTGAACTGGGGGTTCTTCAAGTTCGGCCGGAGGGGCTTCAAGTAGTTTAACAATTTTCCCCCTACGATCCTGACTGAACTCTTCTTTTAATTCTTCGGGTAAAGCATGTACCCCACCTTTAGAATACCAGCTAACCCAATATAGATTACTTTCATCGTGGATGCCAGGTTCTTCAGGCCTAATATCAAAAGAATCCACAGTTCTAGGGCCTAAAGACTCTGGTTCCTGGGTTTGAGTTGGGGTATTGTTTGGACTTTGGGAGTAGGGGAGGAAGCTTGGATAGAGGATAATATTTCTTGTTGAGGCACATGGGGTGGGGAATTTAAGAATTCAAAGGATGATGACACTGATATGATTTCGACCTTTTCAAAGATTGGTTCATACTCCACCATAGCCGACATAGGATCTAAAGGAGCTGGGCCTTCAACCATAGGCTCGTCTTCTAACATTTCTTGAACCTCGGTTCCTTTTTCCCCATACCCTTGAACATCTGCTCCCTCTTATTCTGCTCCCCCTACAATCATCATCAGGTCCTCAGACTGAACTCTTTGACACTTCTCCCCCTCATGGCGATCAGGGTCGTCCTAATCGTCATGTTTTCTTTTATGGGAGTCGGCCTGAGGACGACATTGGAGCTCGATAACGGAAGATTCAAGCCGGTCCATTCTGGAATTTATCTGTTCTTGTACTTGAATGATTAGACGTGTAAGCGCACCCATCTTGTCTGATAACTCTGAAACTTGGGCTTGGCCTGATCGAGTACCTGGTGGCAGCAGATCCTCAGATGCAACACCCTTACCCTTGATGAATGATAAAAGGGCGGTATGTCGCTCTTTGGCAGCTTTCTTTTGGGAGTCCAGGTCAGCCCGGGTAGGATGGCCCGATGTTGATGGCATTTGTGTTGCAACATCAGGACTTCCTTCCATCATTTCTGGCTTCACTGTGGGATGCGCAGATCTGAAAGTTTGTTGAGCCGCCACGAAGGCGGCTTGTTCAGGGGTGGACACCACGGAGGCATCGTGCTAAGTGTATGGGGGTGGGGTGTGAGTTGTGGTCGAACGAAGGATGGTCACTGGGGGCGACATGTGACCGGTTTCAACATCACGTCTCTCCGAGTGAGAGGGTGATGGCGTATGTGCAATATCCTCGTGGAATGAAGTGGTTTCCCCTAGTGGATGGTGGGGGTTGTTTCGACCATTGGATTGATGGTCTTATGCTGGGTTGTCCGGCTTAGGGGGCTAAGATCTCCCTCTGATGCAACTCCTTGATCTCTTAATTGGACAGAGATGGTCCGTTCAGAATCGGCCGCCTCTTCCATCTCACCTTCAGCTCCCTCCCTTGCCTCAGAGAACTCCCTCTCACCCAAACCCAGAATATTTTGTACTGCCACCTCAGCTCCCTCAATCTCACTCACTCTCTCCTCACCTTCGGACTGGTTAGGCTCAGTCGGTTTTGACTGAGCCTCATCCGGATAGAACACCCTTATATATTCCCTGACCCTCTCACTTTGAACAGCTTGTTGTAACAGTGACAGTGGAATAGTCATTACCGGTACACTAGGATTTGCCTTTGGGATGTTTGTTCATTGAAGTGCGGCGGTGAAATATACGTCTGCTTCTGGACGCTCATGAATGTCATCGTCCTTGTCCATGGCGTATTGGATGATCAGTTGCCCGTTGAAAGGGTATGTACTTACGCCCGCGCTTTGTTCTTTTCTCTAGAACAGCTTTTTTCAATTCCTCGAAAAGGAATGCCGCGTAGTTATAGTGTCGGTCAAATGCGAATGCGGAAAACATGGAAAGAACTTGGATTGAAGCAGATTCATGGCCTGAATGTTTCCCTGTGAAGTATTTATTGATTATATCGAATAGGATCTATTCTTGAAGGTGCTTTGTTCTGAATTCAGATGGCTTTGAGAGTGGGCCATCATATCCAAGGGATTTTATTTCATCGAGGGTTTCTAGAAGGGAAGGTATTGGTGCAAAGGCATATCTGGTGACAGAAAAGGCTTCAGCAGGAAGGCGGAGAATGTGGCGGATGGCTTCTTGGGTGATTTTGACTGGAACGCAGTCTATGGTAGAAAGGAAGTGGGGTTCAGCATCAGATACATAGGTGAGATGATGCCATAATTGGTGGAGGTATATGGAAGGTACAGATATGGCGGTGGTGAGGGAGTAGAAGAGTGGGTGGCCTTTGAGGATATCAAAGATGATATCCTCGCCTTCATGGCGGAGGGTGGAAATGTCAAGTTGCCAATTGTGGGGGGCAAACTCGACATATTGGGAGGTAGAATGGACTCCACAGGAAGTTGGGCGTTATTGTTCGGGAGGGGTGAATGAGGAAGGGTTATAATGATTTCGGGGTCCATGAGTCCTGTAAACATGCAGCAGTGTTAGAATAGCAGACTTATCAGAATAAAACATTGATACTAAGTCTGGGATAAGTGTGAGTATGAAACTGTCTATGCTGTTTAAAGCATCAGGTCTTTATCAGTAGAATGTGAATTCTACTGAATAAAGTCCAAAGTCAATCGCTAAGAGACCAATGTTAGAATAGACATTTTCACTCAAACACTGATCCTAACTCTAATCAATGGTGCAAAGGACTTGAAATATTTTTGAGATTTTTGATAAAAATGCAAAAATGGAAAAAAATTTAAAAAAAAATGCTAAGTGTTGAATTTCGGATGAGGCAAAATTCGGATGAACAGTGATCCGAATTCGGTTCAATCCGAAATTCATATGAAAAACATGCATGAAAAAATCTAAGGATGTGGATCGAATTCGGATGGGGACCGAAGTCGGATGGGGACCGAATTCGGAAAATGGAAATACATAGAAAAATAATCATGAATGAACAATGCTAATTCGGACCAAGTTCGGATGCACAGTGGTCCGAATTCGGATGAACAGTGGTCCGAATTCAGATGGGTCCTTTAAAACATGTGAAAATTTTCTAAGGAATGTCATCCGGAGTTCGGACGGTCCGAACTTCAGACGGCCCGAGTTTGGGACTTTATAAAAAATTCGAGCATTTATGGTGTTCATGCACATGCAACGTACAGTCAAAAAATTCATAAAAATGCAGATCCTAATGTAAAAACATGCAATGAACAATTTATATAACTACACTAAGTGAAAACACACTGATTCAAGTAGCTAAAATGTTTAAAAATCGAATGAAATAACCTAAAAAATTTGAAAACTAAAAACATGAAACAGGTTGTTATAAGCAGAAATAAAGTATAAAGGATGTTACCTGAAGGTGCAGATACTTGAAAAAGCAACAAAAACGAAGAAAAACCGTGGATTTTGGAGCTTGCTTGGTTGTTAATGTTGGAATCGGCGGTGGGAGTTCGACGGTTGGGAGGAAGAAGAAGAAAGGATAGCTTAAAGGAGAAGAAACCAAATATCCGTTTATTTAAATCGGTGGGTCGGGTCGGGTCACCTTGAGGTCCGCGTGTTTTCCACAACACTTGGGCCAACCGGATTTTGAATTCAAACCAAAATGGGCCAATTCAGACCAAAAAATATTTAAAAAATCTAAGTAAAAGAATACAAAACAAAAAGAATGTAGCCCAAACAAAATCTTTTTGAATTTTTCTGATTTTTCTTTGAAAAATGAAATTAATACAGAATATAATAACTAAATTGAACATAAAGTGAATTAAAATAATATTTTGGGAATTTTCTTAGAAATTAAGTTAAGACAAGAAAAAATAAAAAATAAAAATAAAAAATATTTTTGACTTTTTGATATATTTAAACCAAATAAAATCTTTTTGAATTTTTCTGACAAATTTGATTAAAATTAACATTTAAAAATTAAACAACCCAGGACTTACAATTAAAAAAAAAACAAAAAAATACATAAATTTACATCCTAAATATACTCCCCCTCAAATAAACACATATCCTTTTTCATTTTAACCTCTCGAACCTTTTAAACCTTTGAGATACAGACAAACCTGGATAAATTAGCGTCCCACTCAATGATGAACAATTCATATAGCAATTTGTCAGGATCATTAATTATTAAAAATGTACGTGTAACAACCCAACTTTTAGTCCAACTTAAAATCTGATTATCGAACCAATAATGTACTTTTATTACATTATTTGAATTATAATTTAATTAAGTTATGAAATATTTAATTGAATTATATAATATTATGAATTATGAATTAATAAATTATTAAGATAATTAAATAAAAGATATATAAGATACGAAAGTAATAGTGGGTTAAGTAGCAAACATAACTAGTTGAAGTATATAAACGGAGTTTAGGCCATAAATCAGATTTTTACTCTCTCTCTCTAACTTTCTCTCTCTAGAATTCTCTCTCTACTCTCTCTCTAAGATTTCTTCTAAACCGACCGCCGGATCATCAAGATTTATACGTTATTGGGAAGATCGTGAAGAATACTACAAGATTATAGCGTTGCATGTTCGATTACATACGAATTTGAGGTAAGAATTTACGTTTTAAAGTTATATACTTTCGGGTTTTAAGTTATAAACTCGAATCTAGCATTGGCTAGCTACCAGTAAAAGCTCTATATGGATATCATCGGAATGCTCAGCTCTAGCTACCCTCTGTGCTTTCATCACGTAAATCAGCACATCATAAGCCTAACATTAACCCAACACTGAGCAATAGTGATGGTGTTAAGTTTAACAATCAAATGACTCGTCAAAGAATCGAATCTAGAAGAAGAAGTACTCAGCTCAACAATTCATAGTAAATAAACTATGACAATATATCAATAAGCTCAAGATCAGAATGCCAAATAAATCAGAATCGTGCAACAAAAGTCTCAATTCACATAATATGCAGTTAAAGTGAAATCTACAACTCACAGTTACTGGTTATTGTGCTCTTTTACTTTCTGGCTCTGGCTCTGTTGCTCACAATCTGTAGTGGATTAGAACCACTATCTGCCTTATATCAGATTTTCAGATGCTCGCCATTTTGCTCGTTGCTCAATCTGTTATTAATATCATTTCTGATATTTATTAGCTCTTATATCATTTGAATAATATATATCCAGTGTTCATTCAATTTAATAAGCTCAATATTCGCTCGTTGATCTTTTAATCTCAAAATCTTATATCTTGATCATATGTTCATTAATTTCATTAGAATCTTCCTTTCATTTGTATTCTTTGTTAATAATATTCTCAAAAGATCAATGTATATATATATATATGTTATCATATATATATTAATCCATAAGTTAATTATTTTGTCATTTTATGTATTGATCATATGATTTATTCAAGATATTTCAAGTTTTAAGAGTGGTTTCAATGTTACATACTAAATTCAATACTTATTAACTAAATTTGAAGACATCCTTCTAACTTATATCAAGAATTTCGACCCATATACTAAACTTGAAACCATTACATTCAAACTTAAGCTTAAATTCGAAACACATGAGCTAAATTCGAATTTATATATCAATTTCGAAGCTTATGGGATCAAATTCGAAGGTCTCTTCGAATCTAAGAGCAAATTCGAAATCCTTGTGTTAATTTCGAACACCTACTTCGAGTTTAAGGGTTAAAGTCGAATAAGATACATAATTTCGAATCCACAATCGAGTTTGAGGCTAGATTCGAAACCTATTTCAAATTTAAGAGATAAATTCGAATGCCATAGTTAAAAATCAACCCCTATTCGAGTTTAATGACTAAAGTCGAACCATAATTCGAATCTAGCTACAAAATCCGAATTTGTTCTTGCATTTCGAGTTTGTTCTAGATATTTCGAACTTGTTCATCATCTACAACTTTAAATCTTATATTTTCAAGCCAAAATCATATACATGTTAGATATTAAGCCTAGCTTTACTTATATTATACATTTTCTATTTAAAAATCAAGTTAACATAGCTTTAAACTCATGAAAAATGATAAATTCGAGTTTATAACTTAAAAACCGAAAGTATATAACTTTAAAACGTAAATTCTTACCTCAAATTCGTAGAGAGAGAGAGAATTCTAGAGAGAGAAAGTTAGAGAGAGAGAGTAAAAATCTGATTTATGACCTAAACTCCGTTTATATACTTCAACTAGTTATGTTTGCTACTTAACCCACTATTACTTTCGTATCTTATATATCTTTTATTTAAGACTAAATTACATAAATGGTCCCTGTGGTTTATATGAAATTACGGTTTTGGTCCCTGAAAGAATTTTATTACACCACTAGTCCCTAAAATCGAAAAGTTGTAACATTTTGGTCCTTGAAACTAACGGCGGTTAACTTGAGCCGTTAGTTTCAAGGGCATTTTCGTCCTTTTGAATTTCAGGGACCATTTATGTACATATCATACTTTCAGGGACCAAAATATTACTTTCTTTTTATAATTTAATTTAATTTTCATAGTTTTCATATATATATATATATATATATATATATATATATTTAGTATTTCTTTCTTTTTATAATTTAATTATCCAAATATAACATTTTATTTTTTATTCATTTTGTTTTAATTATTAATTTTTATTTGTATGTTTATTGTTATTATTAAGGTTAGTTTTTTTTTGTATTATTATAATTAATTATTTAAGGTTATATATGATATACATGGTTCATTTTTTTAATTATTTATTGAGAATCCAAATATTTATCTTTACTTTTTTCATTTAAGGAAAATAAAAACTAGTTGTAGTTTTTTTTTCGTTCGGAAAATCTAAAATCGAAATGATTTATTTCTTTTCTCCATTCAAAAAAGTTCAAAATAAGGACGTGTTGAAGTTTTTTTTTCATTTGGAAAAAGAATAAAATCAAAATGGTTCGTAGTTTCTTTATTGCAAATAGTTAATAAAATTTTTATTTCTAAATGGTCTGAAAAAATCAAGAATTGGAACGGTTAATCTCTTTTTAGTAATAAAAAAAATTAAATTCCGAATGATTTGTTGTTTTTTATTAAAAAAATCAAAATTTTATTGTTTTTTTAATCTACGTTTAATTAAAAATAAGAATGATTTTTTTATTTGAAAAAAATCAAGAATTGGAATGACTTATCACTTATTAGTAAAAGAATAAATAAATTAAGAATGATTATTTTTTATTTTAATTTTTTGATCAAAAAACGATGAATAATTATGATATTTGATTTTTTCAAACAAAAAACTATTCGAATTTTTAATTAAACGTAGATAAAAAAATCAATAAAACTTCAATTTTTTCAATAAAAAACAACAAATCATTCGAAATTAATTTTTTTTTACTAAAAAACAATCAGCCTTTTCAATTCTTGATTTTTTCAAACCATTTAAAATTATTTTTTTATCAAGTATTTACAATGAAGAAACTACGAACCATTTTGATTATATTTTTTTTCCAAACGAAAAAAAGTTTCAACACGTCCTTATTTTGAACTTTTTTGAATGGATAAAAGAAATAAATCATTTCGATTTTAGATTTCCGAACGAAAAAAACTACAACCAGTTTTATTTTCTTAAATGAAAAAAAAGAATAGAGAAAGATTTGGATTCTCAATAAATAATTGAAAAAAATGAACCATGTATATCATATATAATCTTAAATAAATAACTATAGTAATACATAAAAACAGCCAACCTTAATAATAACAATAAACATACAAATAAAAACTAATAATTAAAATAAAAGGAATAAAAATTAAAATGTTATATTTGGATAATTAATTTATAAAAAGAAAGAAATACTATATATATATATATGAAAACTATGAAAATTAAATTAAATTATAAAAAGAAAGTAACATTTTGGTCCCTGAAAGTATGATATGTACATAAATGGTCCCTGAAAATCAAAAGGACGAAAATGCCCCTGAAACTAACGGCTCAAGTTAACCGCCGTTAGTTTCAGGGACCAAAATGTTACAACTTTTCGATTTTAGGGACTAGTGCTGTAATAAAATTCTTTCAGGGACCAAAACCGTAATTTCATATAAACCACAGGGACCATTTATGTAATTTAGTCTTTATTTAATTATCTTAATAATTTATTAAATCATAATTCATAATATTATATAATTCAATTAAATATTTCATAACTTAATTAAATTATAATTCAAATAATGTAATAAAATAACATTATTGGTTCGATAATCAGATATTAAGTTGGACTAAAAGTTGGGTTGTTACAGAATGGGCTCCACCACGCACAAACTTCGTCCCCGAAGTTAGATATGTTCGAACAGACTTGGGCAGATAGCTCTTATGATATCTCTTAATTCCCAAAACTGATACGAACTTTTGTGGTGTTTCCACTGAACGAGCACCGTCTGTATTTCATATCTTTTTATTTCTATGAGATTCTCAAGCACAAGAACTCAAATTTCTCTTTTCAGAGTTCATACTTGATTCAATATTTCACTGCTTGACCATTTTAGGAATTCTGACTTTATTATTCATACTCTTAATATATGAACTTTATACCTAAATCAGTTCAGATAATAACTCAGTACATGAGTTAGCTCATATATCTCTTTCATTTGATCTTGAGTCAGTTATATATTCGTTTTGTGGACTTTTGAGATTTTAACTTTATATCTCTATCAATTCAGCTTGCAACTTAATATATATCAATTAGCTCATATCTCTCTTTCATTTGCTCTTGAAATAGATACAGAGATTTTCGGGAGTCTGATATCTGTATTTTATGCTTCTTTTATTGATGATGTTTCAATCATCAATCGCTTAACTGATTTCTGATTTGTGCTGACTCGTTATGAAGACTTATAATTTTCTTCGCTCTGTTAAATAAATGAAATCTATCCTCCGGCGCAACAATCGGAGTCAACTCTTCGTGTAACGACTCCACCTCACCTATCTTGGTCTCTAATTGCGCTGCCATATCCGCCAATCTTTTACATAAGCAGCCTGTCGAGAAGCAAAATCCTCCAAGAAGATCGAGTGTTTAGAAGCCGAAAATGAGAGATTAAAGCAAAATGTTGAAATACTGCATCTTAAAGCTCGCCGAACAAAGCAGGAGTTCTAATAAAGAATCAAAATTTGGAGTTACAATCGTCCTCATCTTCTTCGCAATGGTTTCAGCAGTTGATTGATATTTCAAACAAGTCAAATATGATCCCGAACTTGAAGAGATCATACGCTTTAGAATCTTCCAGCGAATAAGAACATTAATAACATAGAAAACAAATACTATACGGAATCGAATTCCAAGGAAACGATTTTGATAGAAATCAACAATTTACTTAAGATTTCTCGGTGTGATTCGTTAGACAAAACGGCAGATTCTGTTATTGAAGTCAAGTCTCGAGTTACCAGGGTTCCAAAACCGTCTCCACGACCATTTATATCATCTTCTACTTTATCGTCATCGCTTTCCTCTATTAGTTTACTTGTGCAATTTAGTCAAGAGGCTTCGACAAAACAATAATCATTGATTCTGTTTAATTATATGTATAGACTTAGGTTTGAATCTTCATTTGGTGAATTTCTGAATTCATAATTACTTTACTCTTTTTAGTAGAAACTTTTCATTTTATATGCAGTTAGGTGAAATAGGAATTCCATATTAGATATCTCACTAGTCTCGCGTCGACATTATGAGAATCCATTCTTACATTTATTTGGCATATACGACATTTCATTGGTCATTTATGACCAATCGCTTGATTTCACAAAGATCTCAATCTATTTCTTTATCACTCTCGCTTTGTGCCTCTGACTTCTTTGATTCTTACTCAAGTTGTCATTGAGTGCTTAATCACTTGATTCAATTACTCTTCTCATTTTATTGGATCAGCAACTTCTACCTCTGTCTCAATATAAGACACGCTGTAATCATTCAGATTACAAGGGTTTACGAAGTAGCTTGTGTTTTAAGATTAAATTATCAATTTTCTTAGGGCTTTTGAATCATACACGATTCAGATTACAATACCTATATTGTTTATAGGTATAATTTCTGTTTGGAAATGTATTTATATAGTAAGTTTAACTGATACAACCCATATGTCATCCGCATTATTCACTATCGATGACAGGGTTGCACAGTTAACTCAATACTTATTTTAGAATTTGAAATTCATATGGTAACAGAATTAAATCATTTTATTTGTATAAGAAATTTAGTATTAGTTACCATTGTGGTCTTTTGGCGTCTCTGGTGTCTCCTCGGCATCCTCAGCAGTTATATGGAAAGCTCACGCCTTAGCTGTAGGTATCATTGTAGTACTGTTGGATTGCTCTGCCAATTGGTTGTTCCGGATTAGTAAGCCCACGTGCATTTGGGCAATGCTTGGCATAATGTCCACGCTCACCACAGTTGTAGCATATATCGTTTCTTTCTGGGCACTCATCGCTTCCATGTCCAATCCGATTACAAGTGTAACACGTCACATATCTAGGGTTGCAGCGTCCGCTATGAAATTTGTTACAGCGTTTACACGGTCGTGCTCCTGACTGTATGGAATAAACTCTAGTCTTCGGAGGTGTAGAGGATGCTTGTGACTGCTGCTGACTGGACTTTGATGAACCGAAGAATCTACTAGATTTCTGTTTCTTAGGTGGAGATGGACATGTAGGATTTATAGCCATCATAACAGGTTCACAACTCAAATCTGTGAATTCCCGCTCCACCATCCTTGCTGCTTCCACTATACTAAGATACGTCGTGAACTTTATGCTGCTCATTTGTGTTCTATATGCTGGATTCAGACCCAGTCTGAATCGGTTTATCTTACGCTCTTCTGTTGCTACTTGATATGACGAGTAGCCGCAAAGTCTCGAGAACTCATGCTCATATTCATCAACAGTCTTAGTTCCTTGTTTCAATTGCATCCACTGCATCTCGAGTTCGTCTTGTTTGTCTGTTGGACAATATTTGGCGTTGAACATCTCCAAGAACTGCTCCCAATCCAATGTCGTAATTGCTTCCTCACCATAGATGCTTCTTTGTGTTTTCCACCAGGCTCTAGCAGCTCCAATGAACAGTGCTGCAGCAAACTTAACTCTATTGCTGTCCAGACATTCTGAGATACTGAAAATCTCTTCAGTATGACTTATCCAATCTAACGCTTGTATTGGATCTACTGTGCCTTCAAACGTCATGGCACCACTCGCTTTGAAATCTTTAAATCTACAGCCTTTTGGCTACACAACTCGTCGATTGACATGTTCATTATCAGATTCCGATTCGCTTGACTGTTAAGTTTGCTTCTTTTTATGTTTATTTCTCTTTTCAGTTTTCTTTATTGATTCAATTTGCTCTAGCATAAACTTGTTTTGTTGCTCATTATTCTGGGTAATTAGTTGTTGCATCATTTCCAGGACTTGCTCTGGGGTCATGCCACCTGATGGTCCACCTTCTCCTGACATAGCTCTGAAATTCAAATCACTAAGCATTTACATCATTAGCCTAGCACATTGTACCCTTTCATGCCCCGTCCTACTAGTCTCTAAAACCTATCTTAGTTCAAGCCATCCTGTCATGATTGATACTATAGCATTGCACAAGTTTGAGATCATGTATTACACATAATACAATGATTCACTCAAACTATTGCTCTGATACCATCCTGTGAGACCCAAGATTTCTCAAAGGTCTCAAGTCTAGGCCCAGTAGCAACACAATATCAATCATGAAACTAAGATAAAATTAACAGTTGCGGAATAAAAGTTAATTACAATTAGAGACAAATTTTAAGCATAAGGCACAAACTTCTAGACTAAAACATCATATCGTCATAATATAAACTAGCCCAAACCCCAAAGCTCAATCTTCAATCAAGTACCAAGGTATTGGAACAGGTTCTAATGCACTTCAAGCTCTTTCAAAGTCCTGACCTATGAACTAGGTCCAGCCAATCCTTTGCCTTTACCTGAAAAATAATGCAACAACGGGGTAAGCTTATTTGCTTAGTGAGAATGTAGAATCTCACATTTAACATGCAATTATGAACGCGGAAGCACATGCACTGCACTCGGCTCATGCACGGCTCAGCTCTATATGCACTGCACTAGGCTCATGCACAGCTCAATCTCGAAGGGTCATTGGCCAATTAATGCTCTTTTGATGCGCGACTTTGCTCAGCTCCCAGTTATAAAACTGTTGTTGCTCTTGAGACTTTTAGACAAATTCATAAGGAATGCTCGGATGATGATAAATCCATACACACGCATCGTTAGTGGGGATTAGCCACGTACTGGGCTAGCTACCAGTAAAAGCTCTATATGGATATCATCGGAATGCTCAGCTCTAGCTACCCTCTGTGCTTTCATCACGTAAATCAACACATCATAAGAGCATTAATTGGCCAATGACCCTTCGAGATTGAGCTGTGCATGAGCCTAGTGCAGTGCATATAGAGCTGAGCCGTGCATGAGCCGAGTGTAGTGCATGTGCTTCCGTGTTCATAATTGCATGTTAATGTGAAATTCTACATTCTCACTAAGCAAATAAGCTTACCCCGTTGTTGCATTATTTTTCAGGTAAAGGCAAAGGATTGGCTGGACCTAGTTCATAGGTCAGGACCTTGAAAGAGCTTGAAGTGCAAACCTGTTCCAATACCTTGGTACTTGATTGAAGATTGAGCTTTGGGGTTTGGGCTAGTTTATATTATGATGATATGATGTTTTAGTCTAGAAGTTTGTGCCTTATGCTTAAAATTTGTCTCTGATTGTAATTAACTTTTATTCCGCAACTGTTAATTTTATCTTAGTTTCATGATTGATATTGCGTTGCTACTGGGCCTAGACTTGAGACCTTTGAGAAATCTTGGGTCTCACGGTACGTAGATAAGAAAATATTGAAATTGAATTTTGTGACACAACCTTTAAACTTAAATAGCAGATATTTTCAAAAATAAAGGAATTTCAAACACATATGTTTGAAATAGATTTATTTTAGAAAATGTCTAATATTTAACTAGAAGGTGGATTCAACATGCCGATATGTGATATTAAAAACTAAAAACGAGGTTCGTCTAAAGCTTTAGTAAAAATATCAGCAAGTTGATATTTTGTGCCTACAAACTACAGTTCAATAGTTCACTTTTCTACGTGATCTTTAATAAAATGATACCTGATATCTATATGTTTTGTTCGTGAGTGCTGCATGGGATTGCATGAAATAGCAATCGCACTTCTAGAATCACAGTAGATTGGGATGTTAGTGAGCGAGAACCCATAATCACGTAATTGTGTTATCAACCACAACACTTGAGAGCAACAACTTGTAGCTACTACATACTCAACTTCTGTTGTGGGTGTTGAAACACAATTATGCTTTTTGGAGGACCAACTCACCGGTCTGTTTCCCAAAAACTGTATTCCGCCTGATGTGCTCTTCCTATCAACTATACAACCTGCAAAATCAGCATTTGAAAAGGCAGTAAGATCAAAATTGGTTCCCTTTGGATACCAGAGACCAAGATCGGGTGTACCATTAAGATAACGAAAAATGTGTTTTACCGCCATTAGGTGTGATTCTTTTGGGTCGGCCTGAAAACGAGCACAAAGACATGTTGAAAACATTATATCTGGTCCACTGGCCGTAAGATACAGTAAGGATCCAATCATTCCTCTGTAAGTTGTAATATCGACACTTTTCCCAGAAGGATCAGGTCTAACTTACAATTTGAAGCCATGGAAGTTGCGATACTCGTGCAAGAGTCTAACTTATACTTCTTGAGAATCTCAACAGTATATTTTGACTGGTTCACAAAAATCCCATTTTCAAGTTGTTTGACTTGTAATCCGAGGAAAAAATTCATTTCCCCCATTACACTCATCTCGAACCTGGACTCCATTAGGGATGAAAAATCCTTACAAAAATTACTGTCAGTAGATCCAAATATAATATCGTCGACATATATTTGGACTAGCATTATGTGTGGGCCTTCCCTTTTTGTGAACAATGTTGTGTCCACCACACCTTTGTTGAAACCAGCAGAGATAATAAAGTTTGAAAGACTGTCATACCATGCGCGAGGTGCTTGTTATAAACCATAGAGGGCTTTGTCTAGCACATAAACATGGTCAGGTTTATGAACAAATCCTTGTGGTTGTTCAACGTACACCTTTTCGATAAGTTCACTGTTCAGGAAGGCTGTCTTGACGTCCATCTGGTACACTTTGAAATCTTTGTGTGCCGCGTACGCCAAGAAAATTCTGATCGCTTCTATCTGTGCAACTGGAGCGAAGGTCTCGTCATAGTCTATGGCTTCTTGCTGTTGATAGCCTTTGGCGACAAGTCTTGCTTTGTTTCTTACCACAATACCGTTTCGTCTCATTTGTTCTTATAGATCCACTTTGTTCCGATAATTCATCGATCTTTGGGCTTGGGAACTAACCGCCATACTTCGATCTGCTCAAATTGGTTGAGCTCTTCTTGCATTGCAACAATCCAGTCAGGTTCTTTCAAGGCTTCATCCACACGAGCAGGCTCTATCATACTAAGGAATGATGCAAAGAGACATTCATTAGCAGATGCCCTTCGAGTTTAGACACCGGTCTAGAGATCACCAATAATTTGTTCGGTTGGGTGACTCCGGGTCCATTTTGTCTCGTGTGGAAGGGGTGAACGAGATGGAACCTCAGTGGTGAGTGTGGGAATGGATGATGAGTCATGGTCTGTTTCGAAAGAAGGTACCACTGGTTCCGGTTCGGGTTCAAGGTGCTCAGATGTAGGAATGATGTTTGGCATTATGTGTGAGGGTATTTCTGGAGTAGATTCAACTGGAGATGTGTCAGTGGATGAAGTGGATGGATGTGGGTATAAAGTGTTAGAGGAATCAGATGCAGTTTGTTGTGCAGTTGAATCATTTGATGTGTTAACTACAGAGGAAGAAACATTAGAAGTATTAGCACTAGGACAAAAAAATTCTACATAAAAAGGATCAAATAAATTAACTAAGGCAGACGGAGAAAATAAAGTAGATTGAGAAGACGAGTCTCCAGGCATTGGTGTAATGCGTGGTCCTGATAGATCAACTTCGGGTGCCAGTTCAGCCATTTCATCGAATGTGACATGCACACTCTTATTGACTGTTATGGTGCGAGTGTTGTATGCGCGATATGCCTTCGAGTTGGATGAGTATCCAATAAGATCGCTTCATCAGCCTTCTCGTTGAACTTCCCGAGGTTGTTTTTGTCATTAAGCACGTAGCACCTGCAACCAATTACACGTAAGTACTTGATAAAAGGTACTTTATTCAAAAAGAGTTGATATGGAGTTTTATTGAAACGCTTATGGATTATGGAGCGATTCTGCGTGTAGCAAGCTGTTGACATGACTTTGGCCCATAAGAACGGAGGTAGTTTTGAGTATGTCAGCATTGTACGAGCAGCTTCTACAAGGGTACAGTTACGCCTTTCTATGACTCCATTTTGTTGAGGTGTTCTTACAGCAGAGTACTGATGATGAATACCTTTGGATCGAACGAAGCTCTCTACTACCAAGTTATTGAATTCCGTGCCGTTGTCAGATCGGATTGATTGTACAGTCAGCTGCTGTTGGGTTTCGACACTCTTGATGAAGTCTATGATTTCTGGAGCTGTCTCATCCTTGGATCGCAACAATTTAACCCAGGTATATCGCGAATAGTCATCAACGATTACCAACACATATCGCTTCCCATTTATGCTTTGAGTTCTTATTGGACCGCGTAAATCCATATGAAGTAACTCCAATCTTTGACGATGGTTCGCGTTTTGACTTGTGAGATGATCTTTTCATTTTTCCTTTCTCACATGCTCCACATAGATGATCTTTTTCATATCTCAGTTCTGGGAGTCTTTTCACCGGTTATTTTGCAGCCAGCTTGTTGATGTTCTCAAAGTTCAGGTGAGATAGTCTACGATGCCAC
Source organism: Centrapalus pauciflorus (assembly GCA_020465985.1). Taxonomy (NCBI): domain Eukaryota; kingdom Viridiplantae; phylum Streptophyta; class Magnoliopsida; order Asterales; family Asteraceae; genus Centrapalus; species Centrapalus pauciflorus. Next base: position 176,755 of record JAANYP010000009.1, read on the forward strand.
AACCAAGAGTCTTTTGAAGAGGCTTTTGACATAAGGCAAATGCTATCATTAACCATAAGCTTAGCTACATCGATGGTGTAGAGTTAAAGCTACGGGAACCAGATAATATTTCTTTACCATCCATACTCTTAACACTACAGTTCTTAGCCCTAAATGTAACTTCTAATCTTTTATCGCAGAGTTGACATATGCTAAACAGATTATGTGATAACCCCTCAACATAGTTAACGTCCTTGATGACTAGATTATTCAAGACTAAATCCCCGTATCCTTTTATGTGAGCATGATGATTGTTCCCGAATTTGACTGTCCCACAATATTGTTCTACTATGTTGGACAACAATTCTCTTCTCCCAGTCATATGCTTAGAGCAACCCGAATCCATATACCAGATGGATTTTGCCTGAAAACAAAGAATACATACAATGAAAATCTATAGGCATTTAAACATATCCATCATAAATTAACATTCATACCGTGTTCTGAACCGAGATGTTCAGAAAACATGATGATTTTAGACCGGGTCCTGAGCTGAGTGCACAGAAGCCAAACATATCGGTTTAAGCACAACCGATAAGCCGAAAAACGGGTCCTAGCCTATGAAAACTAGAAGCCAATTCAATGAAGTTCGGGTATTGATCTGAAGTAACCAAGAACCATCTGCATTAAAATCACATAACTTTGGGTACCCATCTTAGGATGGGTCCTTTTGGGTTATGTGTTCCAGGTGAATATTGCACGTGTACAGTCTTAGGAACCCATTTAGCAGTTATGTTTGGACCAAATGCAGAGCCTTTTGGAATCCATTGATAATTGGATTTAACAGGCTTTGGAACCTTAGGTGATGAAATTACCTATGGATTTTGACTTTTTGAGACATGTTTGACATTTGCTTTGGTTTTGGGCCTAGGCAAAGTACAAGTCTCAGTTTTTGTGGAGGCCGATGATGCAACATTTTTTATTTTCTTTTTCTGAATTCTCTTAGCAGGATAAGACACAAAAGCATTCATTTCAGGTACTTGACATCTAAATGAGTTGGACATAATTTAAACAAGACACTAAATGAATACTTTAAACAAGAAATAGAATCCGATACATCATTACAAATATTATTTTCTGAGATTACATGCAACCTATCTCTAGAAACAAATTCTTTTGGCATAACAGCCTTGTAGGTCCCACAAGGTTTCCCTAGTGTATTGTTCCAAGCTGTAAAGGGGGGGGGTGAATACAGCAACTTAAAAACTCAACACTCTTTTCTCAATGTTTGTGTATATTATCAACAAGTGTTAATTACAAACAAGCTTGAGTGCGGAAAGGTTCAAGCTGAGATGACAGATACAACAGTTGTTTAACTAATCTAAGACACACTCAGACTAGATACAATGACTACACTCACTTAGATGCACTCACTGTCTTTACAAGACACAGATGGACAACTTGAGTATGAACAGCTTAGACACACGTACTGTTATATTCAAGCAGACTTGCATGCATGAAAAACACACTATAATGCACGATCTGATTTCACACTCTTGGGATGTCTCACAATCCTTAGAAGCTTCCTTTTATACTCTCACTGAGAATCTCAGTGAAGCTTCTTCATTGGACAGATGAGATAATGGGATGTCTTTCCAAAAAGACAAGACACCTTTTTTGCACATTCTGATAAAGCAGATTTGTCCTCATATGGCAGAATCTTTTCCTTTTTCTTTTTGTCACTGTTGCATAAGGCTTTAACCAAAAGAGGAATGTCAATTTTGCATCTTTCTCCTTTTGTTAAGGCCATTTTGATATAACAAAAGGTCTGTCACCCTTTTCAGATATCCGTTTGTCTTCATGTAACAGAACAGCGTAGGCAGGCTGTGCAGTTTCTGTTTTCCACTTTGTCTTCAACTTGTAAACTGATCTTGTAGCCAAAAAAAATACATGAGGACTTGGAAACATATTCCATAAAGTGTTTAGCCTGCTCACAAAGAACAGGTTCTGTTCACAAAGAACAGAACACTTAGAATCTGTCCAAGCTGCTCAACAGAACAGAGCAGCGTAGACAGTTTTTGTCCAGCCTGTTCAGCAGACAGAACAGCTTGGACAATCTGCCTTTGTTGCAATGAATGCAACAGGGTAAACAGCTTTGGCTGATATTGCAAATCACTTTTTAGGTTTCATTAAGGCATAAACAGGCCTTAATTTATACCTTCAAGTGCATCAAACAGGTTTGATTAAAAATCTCCCCCTAATATGTAGAGCAGGTTTGACCGAGGCATTTTTGTTCCTAACAATCTCCCTCTATCTGAAACAATCAGTCTAAGCTGATTTAATCAATAATCATTATACATTTTTGCAATACATTTTGCTGAAATGAAATTACAACATTCAATTAAAGTAAAAGATCAGTTTATAGATATACTGATTTTTGATTACATAAACACCATATGTTTTTACAAAAGTACAACTATTGTACTAGTGTATATTACAACTGATGTAAAAATAAAAGTTACAACTTATGTAACAAAGTCCAACTAATGTACAAGACAATTCAACAATTTGGACTGTTGATGATGGGAGCAGATAATGGCAAGCTTGCCCAACAGATGGACAACTTCCATTCTTCACCTACTCAGACAGTAGGTGGACTTCATGACAGTGGTGGTGGTAATCTGTAAGGTCACCTTCCTACGGATCCTATCTTGACGCGACACCTGCCAACGAATGCGGAATCCTCGTTAGCGGCTTGACGGATAGACCACGCACACGAAACGTGGAGACACACACAGTGATAGACGAACAACGGATCGTCCCGACACGTGATTCTCTCCAAGAACACACTCTCTGCCACTTGCAAGTTCGAGATCGCCTTTGCTAATCGCTCTGATAAACTTCTGCAAAAGTCCCTTCACCCGGATGCTCTTTTTGCTCTCAAGTTCGACAGAACCTCTGAGCTGTCAAAGATGCCTAATTTCACAATGAAAAGTTCAATATATAGACGACAAGTTCGAGAAGACGCTCCTCTCGAACTTGTCTTCACTAAGTTCAAACTCTACCCATTGAACTTATTCTTTGAACTTGTCTTTGAACTTGTTCCTTTGAAATTGTCTTCGAACTTGTTCCTTTGAACTTGTCTTTGAACTTGTTCCTTTGACCTTGTCTTGGAACTTGTTCCTTTGAACTTGTCTTCGAACTTGTTCCTTTGAACTTATGTTTGAACTTGTTCTAGAACTTATTCTAGAACTTATTTCTAGAACTTATTCTAGAACTTATTTCTAGAACTTATTCTAGAACTTGTTTTAGAACTTATTATGATAGTCTAGAACTTACCATGCAAATGTAAACATCATACACAATCACGATATCAATAACAAAACTAGATTACTGTCGTCACACCGGATGTACCAACATAATCCCTCTTCAAACATTTTTTCAAGTTCATCCCTAGTTTCCTCCAAGTCTTGTATTTCAACTCTGAGGAACATAAAATTTTGGATGTTCAAGCTCCTCTCTTTCATAGAAGCCTCTGAGCTGATCCCAGATGGCTGCTCTCCACTTGCTGGATTGCCTGAAGGAGTTTGCAAGTCTGAATGCTACCAGCTGTTTGAGACCAACTTTGTGTAGGTCTGATGCTCTTTGAAAGCACTTCTTCTTTGTTAGGGGATCTACAAAAAATGCCCCCAACTCAGGTTCTTCAATCAGCTTGCCTTCTTCAAATTCTACTCCTTTGGGCAGGCTATGGTTAACTCCCTTGATCTCTACTGCATAGTCACCTTGTTCAATTAAGATCAGGAGTTCCTCCAGCTCTGAATCCTTCTTGTTTCTCTTGGCCTTTATTTTGGGGTAAGTCACAGAGACACCCTGAGATAGTTCTTCTGAGATCAGGCCAAGGTCTTTCATTCTCTCCATCAGCCTTTTGACATATGCCTTGATAGCCTTAGCCGTTTCAGACTTAGACTGGCTCAGGGAAACTGCCAACTCAACCCATTCCCTGTACCCCAATTGTGTAACATCAGTGTAGTCATAAGATTCCAGTTCTGGGCCTGTTGCACCCATTCTGGTTATTTGCAATTTCCACTGTTTGCCTTTTCGATGGGCACAACTTTGACAATAGATTCCTTGGCAAGTCTTCTATCAGCAACATCAAAGACCTTTTTCCTTGCCAGGTTGTCAAAGTGTATCCGGGCTCTTGCAGAAGATGCTTGTTTTGACTTGGTCACAGAGACCGGAGCACCTTGTTCCTTACCACCTTCCTTTTCAGTTGCTGATTCCTTAGCAGCTTCAAGCAGTTTCCTTTGCACCTCTAAAGAAGGCATTTTGATTTTGCTTGCCTCTTTGAGTGCAAAGGATCTGGCAGCTTTGGCAGAGACTTCTTCTTTTCTTAATTTTTCCAGGGCTTTGAGCTGTTCATCTCTGAACTCATAATATTTTTCCATCAGAAGACTCATTTCCTTAGCCCTTTCTCTGTCAAACTTCAGCTCTGCTGCTTTTTGGCGGTCAGGGTCAAAAGCTGCTTTTTCCTTTCCTTTGGCCGTTGTAGTTTGAACAGCCTCAGGAGTCTCTTCCTCTTCCTCTTCCTCTTCTTCTTCCAAGATCAGATGCCTCCTTCTGCTTGGCCTGTCCTCAGGAATGGATTCCTCCCCCTTAGATTGTGCAGGGTTTGGAGATCCAGCCTGAGTAGGCTGAGCAGCTTCAGTGTGATATGAGACATCTGCTGCTGGACCTGTTCTTGATGCACCTGCTGCTTGACCAACAGATGCTGATTTCTCCTTATAAGGAGAAGAAGTTTTCTCCCCCTTTGACATAGTCTTTGAGGCAGACAAATTCTCCCCCTTTGAAGGAGATGTACCAGCACCTTCAACACCTGGTCTGCCTGGAGAAACGAATTCAGCAGGCTAGGCAGCAGTTTTGGCAGCAGGTTTGGGGCCAACCAAGCTATGCACTAAGAAAGCCAGATTGTCCTTCACCTCTGCAAGTTGGGAAAGACATGATTGAAGAGAGGATGATTGGGAATCAGCAATAGAGGACAGCTTGACAAGATTCTCTCTCTCAGAAGCTTTGAATAGCAAACTTTGAAGCTGTGCAAGATGTAACTCAAGAGAGTCCTGCACATCATCAAGATTCGCTGACACAGAATTTGATAGAGAGACAATTAGAAAGTTTAAGCTGGCCAGTGTATCTGGAAGGGTGGTAGTGCAAGAAGTGAGGAGAGTGGACAGCTGTTGTGATATGCCTATCATTGAGGACACAGAGTCCTGTTGGTGTGAAAGAATTGAAGAGAGGGAAGTGGAGATATTTTGTAGCTGTGCAGTAAGTGCAAGCAGCTGTGAGAAGAGGTCAGCTTGGGGAGTGGATGGAAAGGAATTCTTGAACAGATCAAAGAACCCCTGAAGCTGGGCAGACACAAAGTCTGAGATTATGGATGGAAGAGCAGTCATGGAGTTTTCCAAAGATCCAACTTTGTTGGTCAGCAAGGAAAGCTGATCCTTCAAAGGAAGATCTTTGGGGGAAGGAGGAGTATGGTAGACTGTTTGGATTGAGTAGATGGGGATGAATGAGATGATGATGATGAGGCAAGTGTTTGGGGATGTGAGGGAGAGGGAAGGATGACTCTGGACAGAAGCTCCATAGCCTGGGAAAAAGTAATCTGGCCCATCTTGGAGGGGTCGATAGGTCCTTCAGCAGTGGCTGTAGCTGCTTCATCAGAAGAAGGGGTAGAGGTTGGTAGCATTTCAGATGCTGCTTGTGTTGCAGCACCTTCATTAAGGCCAGGGGTTGTTCCCTCTGCAGCACCTTGGTGTAAAGGTACCTCATCATTGGGAGATGGAATGTGCATTTCAACATCAGCAGTGGTGAAACCTGCTGATGGAGTGTGCATATGAGGTGCAGCCTCACCAGAGGGATGGTATGTTCCCTGAGGTTCATCAGCCTGGGATGTTGGTCCTTCAGCAGCTGTGGGGTGTACAATAGCTGTATCATGAGGAGCAGAGGTTGGAGGCTGATCTACTGGATGGTCCAATCCAGCAGGTTTGGCACCTCGTGCAGACTCAGGGTATGAAGAAGTATGGGGAGGAGACTGTGTGGACTTAGTATGGAGTGGAGTGAACTCCTGTCTTTCAATATTCTCAGCCTGTTGGGAGGCTGGAATAGTTGATGTGGTAGTCTCCTTATGTACAACTGGTTCCTGTTGGGAGGAACCAGAGGGCCTAGGCTAACTCAGGGTAGACTCTGGTTGGAGTGAAGCCTGCTCCAAATGTGCTGATCCTGCTTCCAAAATAGGAGAGGCAGCAGAGGTTGCTTCTTTTTCAACTGAACCCTGTTGAGAGGGATCAGAGGGGCTAGTATGGGCTGTTGGATGCTTTTTGGCTAAGGATTTGCGTCTGTTCTAGGATTTGAGAGATGAGGTGGAGGATTGATGTTGTGGAGAGGAGATGAGGGGTGCTATTTGGACTGGTGGGGAGACTGGGTCAGAAATAGGTGGGTTGGCCTGTTCCATAGTCTCAGGTGCCACAGAGGCACCAGCCATAGAGGCTTCAGGTTCAACAAATGAACCAGGGTGAGAAGTCTGCTCCCCCTCAGCCACAGAGGCTGATGGGGCAGACTTTGACTTGGCTGTTTTAGCCTTCTTGCGGACAGGCTCAGCTTCAGTCGTTTCCAGGGTCCTTTTAACAAATTTGACCCTAGATTTGGATTTTCCCTTGGGAGCACTCTCTGGATCCACCCTCACAGCAGAGGGTCCTTCCACCAATCCTAGCAACCTCCTCATTGGTGTTAACAGAGGAGGTTCATTTGGGAGAACAGGAGTATAGAAAACTCTATTCCATATCACAGGGAATGCAGCAGTATGAAGTAGAGGCTGAGAGTTATAAAGTTGTTCACCACAGATGTGCTTGAAAATAAGACTTAAAAACCTAGGATATCAAACAACAGCTAGACGTGTTTCTCAGGTTTCTATCAAACAGCAGCTGGACGTGTTACCACTTCTCAGTGGGTGAACCTTCAAAAACTCCACCATATCTTCATACCCTTTTCCCACATAATTTTTAGGGATGGTTAGGTTTGCAAGATAGTTGGTAGGTTTCAAAGTCAGCATCGTGGTAACAGACTAGTGTTTGTGCACATCGTTACCAACGAAGACTGGTAGAAAGGGGTTATTTCGGTGAGCCATTTTGAAAGTAGTGAAAGGAGTAGCACATTACACTTAGTCGAGGTTTATGGTTCTTTGGAAGTTATGGAAGTAGTGAGGAAGACGAAGATGAAACAGTAGGGGGTATTTATAGGATTTGAATGTGAGTGGGTATGAGAGAGAAAAGTTTGGGCGGTTGATTTGAAATGTTCGTTAACGGAAAACGGAACGGTTGTCAGACCACTTGAGCCATTTTTAATCACTAACACACGTAAACACATATTATCCACATTAATTAAGTTAAATAAAAAAAATTAAGTAACTTAATTGTGAAGAAATGTAATTAAAACTGATAGTCTAAGCTGTTGGTCAAACCTGTGATGAACAGGGTCATCACAAGCTGATCATTCTTCAGGCTGTTCATTAAACCTGTTCAGCTATGTAAGAACAGGTTTTGTTCAATAGCTGATCAGGTTACAAGACAATGTCTTGTATGACAGATTGAGAGAGTCAGCAGGTTGGAGGTTTGATCATTAGACCGGGTTTGAAATGAAAGCTGTTATTAACAAACCTGTTATATGCTCAAGCTGTTCAAGTTTTCAGAAATAGGCTAAGTATAAACATGTATAACCTGTTCTGTCTAAGCTGTTCTGCGAAACTTGAACATGGTAAGACATATAATAACTTAGAACATAGAGGACACTGAGTCACTTTTATTTAACATGCCCAGCTTGCTGACAAGATAATTAAACCTGTTTTCATCAAGAGGCTTGGTTAAAATGTATGCAAGGTGTTCATCTATGGAAATAAAACTTACCTCCACATTACCTTTCTGGATGTGATCCCTGATGAAGTGATGTCTGACCCTTATATGCTTTGTTCTGGAATGAAATACTGGATTGTTGGAGATAGCTATGGCACTTGTATTATCACACAGAATAGGAGTCTTCCTATATACAAGCCCATAGTCTTCAAGCTGATGCTGCATCCAGAGAATCTGCCCACAGCAGCTTCCAGCAGCAATGTACTCAGCTTCAGCAGTAGAAGTAGAGACTGAGTTATGCTTTTTAACACCAACTTATCAACTTACCACCAACGCTTGAGTCTTTGGGATACCAAAGACCCAAACCTGGTGTACCCTTAAGGTATCTGAAGATTCATTTTACAGCAGCTAAATGTGATTCTTTAGGATCAGCCTAAAACCTAGCACATAAACAGGTAGCAAACATAATATCAGGTCTACTAGCAGTTAAATATAGCAAGCTCCCAATCATGCCTCTGTAAGCTTTTACTGAAACAACTTTGCCACTGACATCTGCATCCAACTTTACATTGGTTGCCATTAGGGTTTTGATAGGAGAACTTTGATCAAATTTAAACTTTTTCAACAGATCTAAAGTATACTTTCTTTGATTTATGAAAATTCCAGTTGAGGTTTGTTTAACCTGTAATCCTAAGAAGAAAGTAAGTTCTCCCATCATAGTCATTTCATATTTTGATTTCATGAGTAATGAAAAAATCTTGCATAATTGCTCATTAATAGAACCAAATATTATGTCATCCACATATATTTGAACAAGCATAATATCAGATTTCACCTTCTTTATGAACAGTGTGGTATCCACCTTACCTCTGAAATAACCATTGCTGATAAGGAAATCAGTAAGAATGTCATACCAGGCTCTAGGGGCTTGTTTTAGACCATAGAGAGCTTTGTCCAACTTATAGACAAAACCTGGATGATGTTCATTTTCAAACCCTGGAGGCTGCTTGACATAGACTTCTTCTTGCAGCTTACCATTCAAAAATGCACTCTTCACATCCATTTGAAATACCTTCATGCTCTTATGAGTAGTGTAGGCTAGAAACAAACGAATTGCCTTTAGCCTAGCCACAAGAGCACATGTTTCATCATAGTCGACGCCTTCCTTCCGTCTGTACCCTTGAGCAACTAGTCTTGCCTTATTTCTAATGACATGACTTTCTCATCCATCTTGTTCCTGAAAACCCATTTGGTGCCAATTATTGTTTTTCCTTTAAGAGCATGGACCAGCTTCCATACTTTGTTTCTCTCAAACTGATTGAGTTCTTCTTGCATGGCAGTGATCCAATTGGCATCTTTAAGTTCTTCATCCACTTTCTTAGGCTCCATCAGGGACATAAAGCTAGAAAACATACAAAAGTTTCCTAAGCTGTCCCATCTTGTTTGCACCCCTTTGTTGATGTCACCAATTATTTGATCATTTGGGTGACACCTGATCCACTTAGGATCTTGCTTCAATGAGGATTCTCCTAAGTTGTTTTCATCTGCAACAGGTCCTGTTGAGCAGCTCTCAAGATTTTCAGACACACTGATATCTTGAGCCTGTTCACTTGTTTAGCATGACTCTCCATTGTTGAACATATCAACAGAGGATCCAGGAAAATCAGCATTGATCGGTTCTGGAAATGAAGTTTTAATTAAGTCAGTACACTTATTTACACAAGGTGTATCAACATAATCTTCATCATGCCCATTATGATAGTAGGTTCCACTCTGGATGTAGTGGAAGCTTTTGAGTCCTTCTCTTCACTGATGGAATGCATAAGATCATCAAAGTTGAATTCTCCTGAAATTGATTCAGGAACAGCTTTGGTGGAGGCACTCCGGGACTCTTCAAAGGTGATATTGATAGATTCATCTATCACCTTTCTCTTGTTGTTGTATACTCTGTAGGCTTTGGAGATAACAGAATATCCAACAAACACACCTTCATCAGCTTTGGGTTCAAACTTTGCCAGTTGGTCCCTTTGATTCAGAAGGAAACAGGGACATCCAAACACATGGAAGTAGCTAATGTTTGGCCTCCTCCCTTTGAGCAGCTCATAGGGAGTCTTGTTGAACCTTTTCACCACCAAGGATCTGTTTTGGGTGAAGCAGGCAGTGTTGACAACTTCAGCCCAGAATGATGAAGGTAAACCAGATGCACACAACATGGTTCTAGCAGCTTCAATGAGGGTTCTGTTTCTCCTTTCAGCAACTTCATTTTGTTGTGGAGTTCTTACTGCTGAAACGTTTTGTGAGATCCCTCTTTCTTCACAGAAGTCCTCAAGAGTACTGCATCTGAACTCAGTACCATGATCACTTCTAAGCTGCTTTACTTGAGCAGAGTTCAGCATCTCCATCTTCTTGATAAATCCAATGATTTATCTAGAAGCCTCTCCTTTGCTCTTCAAAAAGATCACCCATGTAAACCGGGAATACTCATCAACCATTACTAGAGTGTATCTTCTTCCTCCTAGACTTGGGACACTGACTGGTCCAAACAAGTCCATGTGGATTAAGAAGAGAGGAGTATCACTTGAGAAATTATGCTTGCCTTTCTCACAAGCTGTGAAGAGTTTATCCTTAACAAAGGTTATAGAAGGCAAACCTGTTACCAACTCTTTCTTACAGAGTTTGTTGATGTTCTTGAAGTTCAGGTGTGATAGCTTTTTTTTTGCCATAACCAGTTTAGTTCTGCATTGCTTCTTGAGATAAAGCAGGTTTCAGTTGTGGGATCAGCAGATTTCATGTCCACAACATATACACCTTTCTTTCGTTGAGCACACAGCACAACTTTACGTTGGGGATCCAATATGTAACCCAGGTGCTCATCAAAGTTAACCTTGTAGCCAGCATCACACAGTTGGCTTATGCTAACAAGATTATGTTTCAGCCCAACCACATAGGCTACCCTTTTGAACACTGCAGCACCAGCTTGAAGAGTTCCATATCCTTCTGTGGATCCCTGTACATTGTCACCAAATGTGACTTTTGGACCTTTTTCAGGCCTGAGATCACTCAGCAGGTCCTTGCAACCTGTCATATGTCCTGAGCAGCCACTGTCCAAGTACCAAACCTGGGATGGTTGTTTGTCCTGCAGAGTGTCATAGGAAAATATTAGTTATTTTTAGGGGAACTCATCGTAGGGATGAGTTCTCCTACTTCATCAACATTTGTTGATGGGCTAGTGATATCCACACTAATATTTCCTATTTGAACGATGTCAGTTTGAATACCATTCTCATTGACTATGTTACATCCAACACTGCTTTGCATGTTTTACATCTGTCTCTCTCTTTTCTTCCAGTAAAATGGAGTTGATGTGTTTTAATTCATCAAGCTCTATTTCCAACTTATTGAAATTGTCCAGTTTACTGGATTTTATGTCAAGATCAATTTTAAGCTTAGAGATTTCAGACAGTAAAACATTGTGCTTCTCAACAGCAGCTTTTAAATCAACAAGCATGTATTCAAACATTTTTACTTTTTCATCAGAACTGTAAGCCATAAAGTTTTGTACCTTGTACATTATTGTGGGGTTCCAGTTCTCTAAGCTGCTGAAGGCTTCAGCTTCAGCCAGATCCTGTTTGAAGTTGCTGGTTGATGGGACATCAGTGTTGGCCATCAGACAGTTGTTGTCTTCTTCATTTGAGGATGAATCAGACTCCTCCCAATCACATGTCTCAGCCATGAGCCCCTTTTGCTTCTTGGAAGCCACTGAAGTTTCCAACTTTTTCAGCTTAGCCATGGCCATAAGGTACTTAACCCTGTAGCCATCGTCTCTATTTGTCTTGAAAGGTTTGGATGACTGACCAACAGCTTTTGACACACAGTCAGCAGCTATGTGGCCAGTCTTGCCACATTTAAAGCACTCAGCCTTAGATTTATCCTTCCTTGTTACTTGAATCCAAATTTTCAGCTTCAAATACTAACTTTTGGTGATCTTCAATATTTTAGAGAGAGAGAGCCGAGAGAGATGAGGGCTTTTAGTGAGAGAGTGAGCTTGGTGAAAATGAAAGACTTAAAAGATTTCCCACCCTTTTTATTCCCTATTTCCAACTTTGGCACCTTTAGTCCCTCAACTTATCCGGTTCCATTAAAATACTGATTTTTATAAAATAAAAGAATTCTATCTTTTATTTATTATCCTTAATAATTTAATAATTATTTTCACTTAAGAATTAAAAATTCTAAATTTCCGTAATATGCAACCAACTTTATAATCAATCCAAATTTCGTACCAACTTTCATAATTCAACTTAAATTACATTAATTTAAAAATTTATCTAATTAAACCTCAATTACAATAATTTAAATATGAGGATGTTACAGCATGGGCTCCACCACGCTCAAACTTCATCCTCGAAGTTACTAGGATTCAAACAGTTGCGGATACTTCTTCAACATCTCTGCCTTTGTCTCCCAAGTGTGATTCGCTCCTTTATGATGCTTCCAACGTACAAGCACCATTTCGATCTCTTTGCTCCTTAGCTTCTATACTTTCGTATCTAACACACATTCCGGCTCTTCAACATATCGGAGCCTTTCATCAATTTGCAGCTCAGAATGGTCAGCCCAATCCTCATTCTCAGTAGTAAAAGACTTCCTAAGATTCCCAACATGAAACACCGGATGTATGCCCGACATTTCTTCAGGCAACTCCAAACGGTAAGACTGGTTTCCAACTTTCTCTATTATTCTGAATGGTCCGACGAATCTCGGAGCCAACTTTCCTCTTTTCACAAATCGTGTAACACCTCTCATAGGTGACACTTTCAAATAAACCCAGTCATTCATCTCAAAGTTGATTGGTTTGTGCCTTATATCGTAATAACATTTCTGACGATCTTGGGCCGCCTTCATGTTCTGTCTAATCAACTGTATCTTCTCGTTTGTTTCTTGAAGCAAGTCCGACCCAGCAATTGGTGTTTCACCAGTTTCTCTCCAACACGCAGGAGTCCTACATCTCCTTCCATACAAAGCCTCAAACGGTGCTTTCTTGATCGTCGCGTGATAGCTGTTATTGCATGAAAACTCTATTAATGCCAAATGATCGTCCCAATTGCCACCGAGATCCAACACACACGATCTCATCATGTCTTCCAAAGTAAGGATGGTCCGTTCACTCTGACCATCGGTTTGTGGACGATAGGCTGTACTCATTGCTATTCTCGTTCCCAACCCTTCTTGTAGTGCTGACCAGAAGTTTGAAGTAAAACGGCTATCCCGATCCGATACAATGGACTTTGGTACTCCAGGCCTAGAAACGATCTCGTCCATATAAATTTTAGCCAACTTTTCTAATGAATAACTTTCTCTTATCGGAATAAAATGTGCGGACTTAGTCAACCTGTCAACTATCACCCAAACAACATCATGTTGTCGCCTAGTCTTTGGCAGTTTGTAACGAAATCCATAGTAATGTGCTCCCACTTCCATTCCGGAATGGGAAGCGGTTGCAAACTGCCGTATGGTTGCTGGTGTTCGGCTTTCACAAGCCGACAAGTCCTACATTTCTCCACATACTGACCAATATCCTTCTTTAATCCCGGCCACCAAAAGTCTGCTTTCAAGTCATTGTACATCTTTGTACTTCCAGGGTGTACAGAAAACTTGGATTGATGTGCCTCTTCAATGATCACCTGTCTCATTCCACCAAATTTCGGCACCCATATCCTTCCATAAATTCCTTTCAAACCCGATTCACTAGTTTCCATATTCTTAAGTTGTATCCTAAAATCCTCAGCATGAACATTTTCTTCCTTCAAAGCTTCCTCCTGAGCGGCTTTTACATCGTCAATAATAGTGGAGGTTAACATCGTGGATGTCAGCATATAACAACAATCCTTAGAATATGCTTTGCGACTCAAAGGATCGGCTACCACATTAGCCTTACCAGGATGGTACAGTATCTCACAATCGTAGTCTTTAATAAGCTCCATAGACCTACGTTGTCTCATATTAAGTTCCTTCTGACTGAAAATGTACTTCAAACTCTTATGGTCCGTGTAGAGTTGACACTTAGTTCCGTACAGATAATGTCTCCGTAACTTTAAAGCAAAAGTTACAGCAGTCAACTCAAGATCATGAGTTGAATAATTCTTCCCCTGCTGCTTCAACTGTCTTGAAGCATATGCTATAACCTTTCCACGCTGCATCAGTAGAACGCCTAACCCCAATCTCGAGGCATCCGTATACACCACAAAATCGTCATTGCCCTCAGGTAAGGCAAGTATCGGCGCCTCACTTAATGCCTTCTTCAGGATCTCAAATGCCTCCTGCTGCACAGTTTCCCATACAAACGGTGCATTCTTCTTTGTTAATGCAGTCAAAGGGACTGCAATCTTAGAAAAATCCTTTATGAACCTCCTATAGTAGCCCGCCAACCCCAGAAAACTTCTAACTTCTGTAGCTGAACAAGGCAGCTCCCAATTCTTTATCGCTTCTACCTTAGCCGGATCTACTGAAATCCCAGCCCCCGAAATCACATGTCCTAGAAACTGTATCTGTTGTAGCCAAAACTCACACTTTGAAAATTTGGCGTACAACTTCTCTTTTCTCAACAATTCTAACAACTCCTTTAAATGATCAGCATGTTCGGCCTCAGACTTAGAGTACACCAGAATGTCATCAATGAACACGATTACATACTTGTCTAACATCGGTCTGCACACTCTATTCATAAGATCCATAAAGACAGCCGGGGCATTGGTTAACCCAAAAGGCATAACCAAAAACTCGTAATGCCCATAACGCGTCCTAAATGCTGTTTTAGGCACATCCTCTTCTCGTACCTTCAACTGATGGTACCCCGACCTCAAATCAATCTTGGAGAACACACTCGCCCCATGTAATTGATCGAATAAATCATCTATCCTTGGCAGCGGATACTTGTTCTTAATAGTCAGCTTATTCAGCTCCCGATAGTCAATGCACATTCTCATCGTGCCATCCTTCTTCTTAACAAATAATACCGGAGCTCCCCACGGTGATGAACTCGGTCGAATGAAGCCCTTGTCCAACAACTCTTGAAGCTGTGTCATCATTTCTTTCATCTCGGTTGGGGCAAGGCGATACGGAGAACGAGCTACCGGTGCAGCTCCAGGGATCAGATCGATTCGGAATTCCACTTGTCTCTCAGGTGGCACGCCAGACAAGTCTTCCGGAAACACATCCGGAAATTGTGAAACAACAGGCACATCGGCCAAAGTCTTCTTCTC
This sequence comes from Centrapalus pauciflorus, assembly GCA_020465985.1. Lineage (NCBI taxonomy): Eukaryota > Viridiplantae > Streptophyta > Magnoliopsida > Asterales > Asteraceae > Centrapalus > Centrapalus pauciflorus. The sequence continues at coordinate 191,894 of JAANYP010000009.1, forward strand.
AGCCTTAGCATCAATCGCATATGCTAAGTAAGCGTCACACCCCTTTGCAACAAGCTTTCGGGCTTTTGCAATAGTCAGCAAACACAGATCCCCGCTTCTCCTATCCCCATAAATACATATCTCACGTCCCTCCGGAGTAGTTATCTTTATCATACGATTCTTACAAACTATGTTGGCTTCATTCTCAATCAACCAGTCCATCCCGACAATCACGTCAAACTCGCTGAACTCTATCGGAATCAGATCTAAATTGAAGACTACATCTTCAATCACTAATGTGCAGTTACGGTATACGTGATCTACTTTGACTAGAGTATTGCTAGCAGTTTCTATATCAAGTATAGCAGATAATCTAGCCAGAGGCATGGAAAGTCTTTGTGCAGAAACAGTGGAAACAAACGAACGATTTGCACCTGAATCAAATAAAACTCTTGCTAGCATAGATTTTATGATAAACGTACCCGTAACCACTTCCGGGTTTTCCCTCGCCTCCTCTGTAGTAATTTGAAAGGCACGAGCTGGTGCCCTTTGTGGCTGACCCCGGCGGTTAACTGAACCACCACTAGATCCTCCGGATGATCGGGTCGATGATGGAGCAGCAGCTGCTCGAGCATTCTTCCTATAGTTCCTACTATAGTGTCCCCATACCCCACACTTATAGCAAGCATCACCTTTTCGTGGACACTCGCTCTGAAAATGGCCCAATTCTCCACAGCAAAAGGAAGCGCGTCCATTAGTACACTTGCCAAAGTGTTCCAGATGACACTTATTGCAATATTGCGATTCGGTGTTGATGGAATAGGCACGAGCACGACCAGAAGACCCAGACTGTCGGCGATAAGACTGTTGCGGCGAGTACTGCGACGATCGGGAAGATCCCGAGTATCCTCCCTCACGCTGGCGCTTCGGCGGTGACAACTGTGTTGGGTTGGTGGAAGCAGCAGCGGACCCAATCGAGTAACCCGACATAATCAAAATCTGCTCTACATTTCTGGCAGCCTCAAGTAAGCCAGCAAACATAGCGTAACACACGTTACTCATAACCCTTCTGATCTCTATATCCAAACCAGCCTCGAACCTAGTCACTTTCCTTTCCTCAATATCAACCTGATGAGGCGCAAACAAACTCAGCCTCGTGAATTCCACAGCATACTGGGACACAGTCTTAGTCCCCTGCATCAATGCCATAAACTTTCCCTCAAGCCTTCGGCGCTCATCTACCGGAAAGTACTACTGAGTGAATAAGTCGGTGAACTCAGCCCAAGTCATTACCGAAACCTTCTCCAATGTCAAAGCATTCACCATAGAGTTCCACCACATAATTGCATCTTTGGTGAACATAGTAGTAGCATACCGAACCATGTCCTTCTTAGCACAGTCGCTGATTCGGAATGTTCGTTCGGTTGCCGTTATCCATTCTAGTGCGGAAACAGCATCACCCAGTCCATTAAACTCTACAGCACCATTTCCTTTGAAATCCTTAAACCGACAACCTTTGGGCTTGTTAGACGACCCAGTGTTGTCATCTTGTTCCTCATTGTTGCCCCCCTCTTTTTCCTTATTCTTTGTTTTGTCTTCCCTTCTCTTAGCTTCGGCCTCATCTCGAGCCCGAAACTGATCTTGAATCATCTTATTCTGCTCAGCCATCATGGCTAGCATCATTTCCCTTGTTTCTTCGGGTGTCATTCCTCCTCCAGACATGTTCTGAAATATAAAACATATAACTTGTTTAGTAACATGTCATTTATTTAAAGACACCACCCAATTGTTCCGTATGATAGTCAATTTCCTATGATTACTAGATCGTAACCTATCCAAGTTTAGATCATTACTTAAACCACTACATATCATCACTTAATGTTTGAGACCAAGACCTCACGGACACTTGAATCTCAAACTACTGCTCTGATACCATCTCGATGTGACACCCTTACCATATTATCCACCAATTACAAGACACCCAGGATTAATCACCAACATACAATAACATAATGATCTGATAACTTAGTTAAAGTGCGGAAGCATTAAAATACATAAATAAAGTAATGCAACAGTGTCAAACACCCTACGGTGCTACAAGGTACCAAATCTAAGTCTACATACCCAATTCAATATTACCACATCCAGAATATATTACAACATTGTCCCAAAGCACAATTACCGATTGAGTAGTAGATATCTTCCAAGAACTTCACAACAACCTAACTAGAAGGTCCGGCAGCAGACTTCCCTTTGCCTGTAAAACTAAACAACTGAGGAATAAGCGAATGCTTAGTGAATACACAGATTACGCATTTTATAAATCTTTATGAAGCCCCAAGAGTAACACCGATGACAAACATTGTATACCCTCTTCGTACACCAAGTACGGAACCAGAGTCGCCGCCCCTTCGAGCCCAAAGCTCGGCATAAAAAATACCATCTGAGACAAACGTACGATGGTGGATGTCATACTGCCTACCAGAACCTCGGAGAAATCAGCTCCAGGTCATATAGCGCAGTAACATCGGAGTAATTGATGCGACCCACCGGTCCATCACTAGATGCACAACAAACGAACGAACATGCAACAAATATGAATGTGCATCTAAATCTACGCAAGTTAGTAGAGTTCCAAACAACAATTGAAGCAATACGTCTCAGCAGGCAAAAACTATAATAAAACAGATATAAGCATGCGAAATCTACTGTACTCACAGTGGGTGCGTTAGTTAATTTCAATCAATATTATTTCTCCTCGGGATTTCAACCGGATCCACAAAGTACCCCACTGTGGGTTAAACAACACCACAAGGGACCTGTAAGTCAGTTGTAACAACACATCGTGTCAATAACTGATTAATTTCATAAAACCAAATTTTATAGGTTTTTGTATCATTTGACCCAATATTTCGGATCCATGTCCGAATTCGGACCCCACCCGAATTCGGTCCCCATGTTAAGTTCGGACAATGTCAATTTCGGATCCCATGCAAGTTCGAACCTATGTCCAGTTCGGATCTCATTAAGCCAAATTCGAACCATTCTAAATTCGAACCATGTTAATTCGGACCTCATCCGAATTCGGTCCGCAAACCAAATTCGGACTCCCATCCGAGTTCAACACTTAGAATTTTATTTTTTTCTGTTTAGCATATTATCATTTAGGACCCATCCGAATTCGGACCAGATCCGAGTTCATCATGGATCCGAATTCGGATCATCTGCTTGTTCGAACTTGTGCAGTTTTATTACTTCCAGATTTAGTTTCCATCATTTTTGTACTAAATCAATGCATGAAACAACTAATGCCAACTTAAATATACTTGTTTTCAACCATTTTAACACTAATATTAACACTTCTATGAACCAAATCACATCCTTTTTTATCCTTTTTCATCATCCATCGAACACACACACTAAAACACACACAATTCTCCAAAAATCATACTTATAGGTTGAATCAAGAGCTGAAATTTATTACATACCATCTTATACACTAGATTTGAATGAATCAACAAGAACATAACACATGCATCAACATCTACAACTTATATCTGTGATTTGGTTTCTCTCCAAACCAAACCCAAAACCATTATTTTCGAAGTGTTGATGAAATGTTTACCTTAATTTGATGATTGCAGTGTTGATATATCCTTCCTTGTTACTTGAATCCAAATTTTCACCTTCAAATACTAACTTTTGGTGATCTTCAATATTTTAGAGAGAGAGAGAGAGCCGAGAGAGATGAGGGCTTTTAGTGAGAGAGTGAGCTTGGTGAAAATGAAAGACTTAAAAGATTTCCCACCCTTTTTATTCCCTATTTCCAACTTTGGCACCTTTAGTCCCTCAACTTATCCGGTTCCATTAAAATACTGATTTTTATAAAATAAAAGAATTCTATCTTTTATTTATTATCCTTAATAATTTAATAATTATTTTCACTTAATAATTAAAAATTCTAAATTTCCATAATATGCAACCAACTTTATAATCAATCCAAATTTCGTACCAACTTTCATAATTCAACTTAAATTACATTAATTTAAAAATTCATCTAATTAAACCTCAATTACAATAATTTAAATCTGAGGATGTTACAATATAAACTTTGAAATTGTCAGATTTCCGAATTTGTTGATTTCAAACTTAATTTCGAATTTAATTTCAAACGAATTTGATATTACTCAAATTCGAACTTACACAAGTTCGAAAGGGTAAATTTAAATTAATTTCAAATTAAATTAATTAAGTTTTAAATTCAAAAGTTTAGGAAAGAATGACAAGTTTACAAAAGTTTATCGAAATGGACCATGAAGTCGGGAAGGCGAATTCACCACCCAAGCTGATGAGGTTGGATGATTATTACTGGTGGAAGGATAGGTTTGTCGACTTTGCTCATTTTAATGATATGCGGATGTGGATTTGTATCGACGAGGGATACATTCCACCTACTCACGAGTTTGAAGGTCGTCAGCGAGTCCTTACTTATCAAAAGATGAAGGATGACGATAAGAAACTATATGAGGCAGAAAACAGAGCGTTTTCTATAATCCGCATGGCGCTACCTCAGGAAATCCTACACACATTCAGGAATCATCGAACAGCGAAAGAGTTGTGGGATGCACTAGAGAAATGGTGTGAGGGAAATCCGCGGGTTAGGAAAGGTAGAACAAAGATGCTCAAGTAGCAGTTCGCAATTTTCAAGGCGCTGATAAACGAAAAGCTGGATGAGACTATCACAAGGTTCTATCACTTGTTGACAGAGTTAGACAATCACGATGTCGAGTATCGTGAAATAGAGAAGATTGAGAAGCTTCTGGATGCTTTACCAGCAAAATGGGAGGTGTACGTAGCGCTGATAAAGCATGATGAAGACAAAGTTGAGACTCTAACTCTAGAAGGAGTCATTGGAACGCTGAGAGCTTATAACTTTCAGTTGCTGAAGAAGGAACGGGAATATGACCAAGTACAGGATCCGGACATGTATTTTGGAAAGTCCAAACCTTCAGTCGCAAATGAACTAAAGACAGGTACAACATTTGATACGGGCGAAACATCGAATCCAGTAGAAGTAGACGACTCAGGGAGCCGGGCTTTCTTAGGGTACTCCAAACCGGAAGAAAGCCAACTCAGTCAGCATCTACGTCTCAAGGATACTCAAGGATGCCAATGAGCGCAAAATCAGCTGAAGATCATCTGAATCTGTTGGCTTCATTTGTTGCCGCGTACGGCAATTGCGTTCAAGGGAAAATCAACGATCCTGCACTATGGGATGATGACTTTGATCAGGTAGATCCTGATGATTTGGAAGAAATGGATCTTCAATGGCAACTGGCCATGGTGACTCAGAGAGTCAAGAGATTCATAAAAAGGACAGGCAGAAATTTGAACGTTAGCAACAATAAGATTGGATTCAACAAATCCAAAGTTAAGTGCTACAACTGCCAGGGGTTAGGACATTTTGCTCGAGAATGTCAAAGACCCAAGTTGAAAACAATCAGAATCAATCTCATGGGAGATATCAGCCTGCTACTTTGGGAAATGAAGTTGCCATCGCTGGTTTGTTAACGAATGTCACATCCGACAGACAGCTTGATGGGACGTACGATTGGAGTACACATCCAGAGACTAATGCTAGAGCCTTTATTGCTAAAGTAACAGAGTCTGAGGATGTCAGAGAAAAGGAAGAAACAGAGGACAGACACCAGAATGATACAAGTCCTATGTTAATGGAGAAGTCAGAAAATCAGACAGTTCTAGAGTTTGTCGTGCAGATGGCTAACGTGGAATCTGATCATTCAAAGGTAATTCTGAACTCTTCTACATTCCATAACTTATGTGTTTTATGTGCTACTTTCAACGATAGATTGAATTTAGTGCTAGAAACACATAGTAATTTAACTGCTCAAATTAAATCATTAAAATCAGACAACGCTAGCCTTCTTGATATTAAAGAGGATCTTAGGGATAAGCTAAAAGCAGACGCTCAAGATGTAATAGTTCTTAAAGACAAACTAAGTGAGCAGTGTGTCAGGATAGAATTGATGTATGAGCATGTTGAGGCTTTGACCAAGCAACTAACTATTAAAGAGGTAGAGCTAGCTGAAGCAAAGGTTAAAGTTGCAGAGGTAAATAGTAAATTAGAAAAGTTTAGGAATTCCTCACTAAATCTAGGGAAAATCTTAGATGCACAGCGTCAGTCTAAGAAACCTGTCGGTTTAGGGTATAAGGAAAGTCCTCCACCAAAAAATGCTGTTAGACAAGCACCTTTGTCAGGTTGACCAAATGAAGTGGTTAGGTCTAATTCACCGAATAGAGTCCCTAATCAATCTAAGTCAGTACCTCAACAAGTCTATAGGAGTACAACACCTAGAAGAGCTTACACTCCGGTTAGGTCACACATTCCTGTAAGACATCAGACACCAGGTAGAGCCCAGGGATATCAATCTGAAATGCCCTATAATAGAAATTATTTGAGGGCTCCACAGCAAATGCCTACACAAAGGCCAAGAGTGAATTTAAATCACTCTGCACCACAACAGGTTCTCAGTCAAACACCCAAGTCACCTGAAAGGAGAGATGGGTTTTTGAAGGAGTTCAAGTATGTGGATGAGAACGATATTACCAAGTCAGTCATGGCTTGGGTTCCCCGTGATAACTAACTTGTTTTCTTTCATGCGCTGGAGCTAACTACAGGTCTAAACAACAAGTGGTTCGTCGACAGTGGTTACTCAAGACACATGACTGGGGAAAGGAGTCTGCTCACAGACTTCAATGGAGGGAATAAGGGTTTTGTATCATTTGCCGGGAACAAAGGAGGAAATATCACTGGAACAGGAGTGATTACTAATGGGACTATCACACTTGATCAAGTATATCACGTTGATAGACTTGCTCACAATCTCATTAGTGTCTCTAGAATTCAGTGTTGTTTACTGATACTGAAGCGTTAGTGCTGAAGCCGGGATTCAAGATACCTGAAGAGTGGATTATGATGAGGGCCCCAAGGAAGAATGATTTGTACATGCTAGACATGAATAAACCGGATCTTCGATGGGACCAATATGTCTTTTATCTAAAGCTTCATAGACCGAATCAGTCTTATGGCACAGACACATGGCACACTTGCACCTGAGGAAAATGAACTACATCACTAAACATGGACTGGTGCAAGGTGTACCGATGAAGAGTTTTCAGTTTGAAGACAAGTGTGTACCGTGCAAGAAAGGCAAACAACACAAGAAGTCACACAAGTCAAAGACTCAGAACTCTATAACTACCACATTCGATTTGTTGCATATGGACCTCTTCGGACCAATCAACAAAAGAAGTATCGGTGGTAGTTGGTACTGTTTAGTTATGATGAATACTCACGATTTTCATGGGTTTTCTTTTTAGGTACGAAGGACGAGACAGCTGGAAAGTTGATTGGGTTCTTAGACCAAGTCGAAAACTCCTATGGGACGAGGGTAAAACGTATCAGGAGTGATAATGGAACAGAGTTTAAAAACACAGTAGTTGGTGTATATTGCCTTTCTAAAGGCATAGTGCATCAATTTAGTGCACCTTATGAGCCACAAAAAAATGGGGTGGCAGAACTGAAAAACAGGACTTTGATTGAGGCAGCAAGGACCATGCTCTCGGATTCAAAGCTTCCTACCATGTTTTGGGGGGAGGCAGTGAATACCGCTTGTCATGTTTTAAATCGGGTCCTTACTGTCAAATCATTGAACAAAACCTGTTATGAAGTTCTGAATAAAAGACCACCAAATTTAACTGGCTTCGAACCGTTTGGGGTACCGTGTACTTTAATGAAAACGAAACATCAACCTAAGTTTGGTGAAAAGGCTGACGAAGGTTATTTCCTAGGTTATGTGTCTAACTCACCAAAAAAACGGGTTTTTAACAAAACAAATTGTACGGTAGAGATTGTGTATAACATTGATGTAACAAGTTATACACATGAACCCCAAACTGGTCTGGAATGGATATTTGATTATGATTCATTATATAATTAATTTAACATTCCTTTGGATGGAAATGCAGGTACAATTGAGCATGACTTATCGTCATTAAATCTGAATGACGACGGTCAAAGTTTTCCAAAGACGAGCATTCCATCAACTTCTGAGCCTACATCGACAGAAGATGGGTCTACAGCAGAGAATGATTCTGAGTTACCTACAAACAAGAATCAGGCTACTAATTCTAACTCCGAAGACAATGATCATGAGGAAGAGAATGTAGCATCTGAATTTGTTCCCCCGTTAGGTGAAATAGGATCAAACTTAGGAGATAATCTTAGGGTCGATGAGATCGAAACATCGAGGATTAATAAGGATCATCCGGTTGAGAGCATCATAGGAAATCCGAATGTTGGTGTGAGGACTAGGAGTAGTTTGAATAACAACACAGTGCTGTTGTCGATGATTAATGACTCCGAGGCTTTTCACACTTGCCTCTATTTGTGTTGCATCTCACAAGTAGAGCCGAAGAATGTGCAAATGGCACTGAAAGACAATTCTTGGGTTGAAGCGATGCAGGAAGAACTATCACAATTCAGAAAGCTTGAAGTGTGGGAATTAGTTCCGTTACCTCGAGGAGAAGTTGCAATAGGAACCAAGTGGGTCTTTAAGTGAAATAGAGATGATCGGGGTATTGTGACACGCAACAAGGCAAGACTTGTAGTAAAGGGTTTCAACCAAGAGGAAGGAATCGATTACAACGAAGTGTTTGCGCCAGTGGCAAGGCTTGAGGCAATTCGGTTGTTTCTAGCCTTTGCATCCTTCAAAGGCTTTAAATTTTATCAACTTGATGTAAAGAGTGCGTTTCTGTATGGAAAGGTGAAGGAGTTGGTATGTTGAACAACCGCCCGGGTTTACAGATCCAAAGTATCCAGACAGAGTGTATCGTCTTGATAAGGCTCTGTATGGATTACATCAGGCACCCAGGGCATGGTATGAGACACTATCTACTCATCTTTTGGACAATGGGTTTGAAAGAGGGAGAATTGATAGTACACTGTTTGTGAAGAGAAAGGGTGAACATTTTATCTTGGTACAAGTGTACGTGGATGACATCATTTTCGGGTCAACGGACGAGCAGATGTGCAAAGATTTCGAGAAGGTGATGAAGTCTATGTTTGAGATGAGTGCTATGGGAGAGTTGAACTTCTTTCTGGGTTTGCAAGTTGAACAGAGAAAGGAGGGAATGTTTATCCATCAAACAAAGTACATCTACAATATTCTGGAGCGCTTCGGGATGGAGGGAACAAAGTTGACTGCTCACTTTAGCACACCGATTCAAGTCATTCACAATCTCGGACCGGGTACAGAAAGTGATACTGATGTGGATCCGACTTTATATCAGGCCATGATCGTGTCACTTATGTATTTAACTGCTTCTAGACCTGACATTGTGTTTGCAGTGTGTATTTGTGCTAGGTTTCAAGCCAACCCGAAAGAAATGCATATGAAGGCTGTGAAGCAGATTCTGAGATACCTCACGTCGAAACCGAAGCCGGGACTTTGGTATCACGCAGATGGTGATCTGGAATTGGAAGCATTCACGGATTTAGACTATGGAGGTTGCAGCTTGAATCGAAAGTCAACAACTAGAGGTTGTTAGTTCTTTGGAGGGAGACTCGTATCCTGGCAATGCAAGAAACAGACTTCGGTAGCCGTGTCAACGTGCGAGGACGAATATGTAGCTGCGGGTAGTTGCTGTTCACAGGTTTTGTGGATACAACAACAGTTGCGGGATTACGGTTTGACTTACACTCATACTCCCATTAGGATAGATAACCAATCTACTATTGCTATAAGTAATAATCCAGTCACATTAAGACAAAGCACATATACATAAGACATCATTTTATACGTGATAAGTCATGTTTTGAGTTGTTAGTTCAACTGAATGGTATGCGTAATCCAGAGTAACTTGACCTTCGTAGTATTTATCTCTTTTTCGTTAGTAGTAAAGTAGAATTTCTTTCTTTTTATAGTAAGTTAGTAGTTTCCTTTTATAGTAAGTTCATAGGTTACTTTATTAGCTTATTTTTTTTATGAAAAACAAAAGAAAAAAGAGAGAAAACCATAAAAAGCTCAAAAAAAAAAAAGAGAATATTAGAAAAATGAGTTATGTCTTAGAGCCATAGGTTCAAAGTGACGAAAATTAGCACAGTCGATACAATCTCTAAGTGTTAAGCTTTCACACATAATGCACCTTAAACTCTAAGTGATAAACATTTTCTAGTTCGATGTGTTGGTAGGCATAATACACAAAGGGAATCTCAAAAGCTAATAAAATATTCAAGAAAAAGTCATATGTGTAACTGTTAGGCACAAAAAGGCCTCAGTCAAACCTGTTCTACATCTGAGGGGGAGATTTTATAATCAAACCTGTTGATGCATTTGAAGGTTGAATTTAAGGCCTGTTATATGCCTTATTGAAACCTGAAAATGATTTGCAATATCAGTCTAAAGCTGTTCTATATGTTGCATGTGTTGCAACTAAGACAGTTTGTCCAAGCTGCTCTGTCTGCTGAACAGGCTGGACATAAACTGTCTACGCTGCTCTACACTGTTGAGCATCTGGGCCAATTTTAAAGTCGTTTCTGTTCTTTGTGAACAGAAACCTGTTCTTTGTGAACAGGCAAAACAGCTTTATGGAATTTGTTTCCATTAATCATATATTGTTTTTGATACAAGATCAGTTTACAAAGTCGAAGTACAAAGTTGGGAAACAGAACTGCTCAGCCTGCCCACGCTGTTCTGTTAACATGGAAGACAAAGGTTATTTGAAAAAGGGTGACAGACCTTTTTCTTATATCAAAATAGGCCTTTACAAGGAAGAAAGACGCAAAGTTGACATTCCTAAATTAGTTAAAGGCAATGCAACAGTAGACAAGTAAAAAGACAAAAGTTCTGCACATGTGAAGACAAGTCTGCTTTTCAGAAAAGTGCAGAAAAGGTTATGTTGTCTTTTCAACAAGACTTTTCCTTTTCATTCCGTCCAATGAAGATGTTTCTCTTAGATCCTCTAAGTGAGTATAAAAGAAAGCTTCTAAGGTCAGAAAGAAGTGTGAAGAAAGCTAAGTGCTGAAACCCAAGAGTGAACGTGCAAGTGTGTTTTCATGCATGCAAGCCAGCTTGTGTAATACAGTTTCTTTGTGTCTAAGCTGTCCTACATAAGCTGTTCCCTAAGCCTGTAAACACAGTCGAGGGGTGCTTTTCTGTGAGTGTAATTCATTGTATTTTAGGTTTTGAGTTTGTCTTAGATCTAGTGAAAATAAATTCTGTTGTATCTGTCACTCAGCTGAACTGTTGCCGCTGTCTTAAGCTTGTGTGTAATTAAACCAATTGTGTTGATATACTACTAAAAAACATGTGAGGAAAAAGAGGGTGTAGTTTTTAAATGGCTGTATTCACCCCGCCCGCTCTACAGCTTATTATTGACTATATACTTTGTGGGAACCTCTCGGGAGCATACACCTGGGGTTGAATCGAGAGCTAGTGTTGGCGAGTGGTGGGAGCATAGTGTGATCATTCTAGACTCTCTCATAGTCCATCCAAGATTTCCCAAATGGACAACCAGGGCTGCCAATTTCTTCTTACTCAGACAATGGTTTCTATGGCCGAACCTCCAAAATTTCATCAATCAAAACTTCTTCGCTGGCTGGAAGTGCAGAATGAATGCTCTATTTAAGAATATGATGTACAACTGCCAGAGATAGTGATGGAGGTCCCTATGTGCCAACCTCTGTTCTAACCATAAACTCCCAATAAACTCACGGTTAAAGGAAGCTGCTCCTGAAAATCAGGACGATTTGAGAAAGGCAAAACTCAATGGTCGGATGAATACAAAGATGGGTGGGCTCTGGATTCAAAGGCAAAACAACCTGTTCAGTTCCGCTCTTCTCCTCACCTGATGATGTGTTCAAGCAGGTTGAGAAATGAAGACAGCAAATGAGATGTGGGATACTTTTTGTTACACGTCTATATGGACGCCACAATCACACACGGGACAACAGGATCAACAACCGTTGTTAGACAGTAATGAACTCTTCTTTGCTAAACCAAAGGAGACGCTCACTGAAACCTACACCATGTTTACGTTGACTGCTACTAGTGAATGATCGCAAAAGATGTTGGGATCACCAAGGACAGTCTTAACCCTGTGAATAAATTTCTGGACATTTTAAACCTAAAGTGTGAACTACGTTTCAACAATCCGAAGGAACGCAGGTACTATCAGAAGGTATGGATCTGGTCAATCTGTTGGATCCTTACTGAATGAATGAAACAGTCAAGGCAACAAAAGTAGAAATGCTTGGAAAGGTCCAAAGAAGGTGCACAGCCTTGTGCTAATGTGATTACAAAGCCTTAATCAGGTGAGTGATGTTGGTTTCATTGGCAACCTGATCAACAGGATGATGAAAGGAGGAGTGTCAAGACGAAGCAAGTATGCGGCACATCTTGCTGAACAAATGATGACAAATGGATAGCCATGGCTTGTCAAAGGTCAACAAGAAAAGGTTTGAAGAAACATGCTGCGCAAGGAGGTTCAAGTGCTGGAAAAAGAAGGCATTTGACAAATCCAAGCTGAGTGCTTCAAATGTGGCAAAAACTGGTCACATAGCTGCCTGACTGTGTGTCAAAAGTGTTGGTCAGTCATCCAAACCAACAAGACTAACAAGGATATGGCTATAGGGTTGAAGTACCTATGGCCATGGCTAGCTGAGGAAATTTGGAAACCTCAGGGTCCTTCCAATCGCCAAAAGGGGACTTATGCAGAGACAATGTACTCTGGGGGAGGATCTGATTCATCATCTGATGAAGAAGATAATCAATGTCTATGGCCAACAACCGCTTTTTTTGAAAATGTCCCATCACAAGCAGCTTTCAAACAAGATATGGCTGAAGCTGAAGCCTTCAGCAAGCAGCTTAGAGAACGGGAATTCCGACTATGATGTATAAAGGTACAAAAATTTATGGCTTCAGTTCTGAAAAAAAAGTTTAAAATTTGGAATATAGGCTTGTTGAATCTCAAACTGCTGTTATAAGCATGATGCTTTACTATCTGAAACTCTAGCGTAAAGCTGTCTAAAACTAATCCAGTAAACTGGACAGTTTCCCATAAGTTGGAAAATGAGCAGATGAATTAAAACACATCACTCTATGTTTACTGAAGAAAAGAGAGAAACATATATAAAGCATGCTAAGCTTCAAAAGATAGGTGACGCTTGGTGCCACTCTGGCACAAAAGGCAGCTATTAGTATAAGTCAACAGATCCCTGCACAAGCCAAGCCTAGCGTGGAGGGGAATCCTTGACACAGCAGGTTGCCATTGTTGAGATAATAATCTGAAAGAAGATTTTATCCACTCTTGGTGAACTTCCAAACACATTCATTCAAAATGTGAATGGTAAACTAATCTCAACAAATAGGTTTGTCAGGCCTCAAAACACTGACAGCTTGTGTGAACTTAGCTCAAAAGCTGATGTTGGAATTTGTTCTCCATCAAGTCAGCCTGCTAAGTGCTCTGCTGGTTCACACAAGCAAAAGAAAGGAAAACATGTCCAAACTGAAGTTGTGGATACTAAACCTGTTGACAAAATAGGTTCTGAGTCCAAAGCTGATGGTAAAAAGCATGTTAATCCTTTTGATGCTAAACACTTTGAAAACAAGTTTTCAAAAGGTAAGCAACCTGTTTTCAACAAGGGTAAGTCTCATGTTGAAAACAAAACTGCTGTGATTTCAAATTAGTTTTCAAATCATAGTGGTAAACTGGTTTTAAATAAGAATAAGCTTTTCAAAACCAGACACAGTGAGTATGCTGATAGGCAGCATAAATCACAATCCAGTAGGGGCAAAGGCAAAGCCACTGCTCAAACTGAGATAATTGGGAATAAGTTTCCCAAACCTGTGGAAGCTCAAAAGCCAATCAAGCTCCCTGTCTTTGACATCTGTCCTCCTAAAAAGAGGACAGAAGAGGCAGGCAAAGTTGTGGCTATTGAACTATCCACTCAAGCTGTTGATTCAACAAAAAGTAATAAAACTGCTAAACCTGCTGAAAGAATCAACAAAAATAACTCAGAATGTGTTTCTGAAAGATCTTCTTCCAAAAACCCTAAAAAGAGAAAATGTTACAAATGTGGGAAGAAGACACATCTGGCCAAGGATTGTCCTGAATCTGAGGACATGAGGCCTGTTGACTCTGCTGTTTCCCTCACAGCTGTCACAAGCAGTGGTGGAAATGTCACAGTCACTGAGGATGGTATTCAAGCTGATACCATTCAAATAGGGAATATTAGTGTGGATATTTCAAGTCCATCAACAAATGTTGATGAAGTAAGAGAACTCATCTCTGTGATGAGTTCCCCTAAAAATGACTAATAATTCTGTTATCACTCTGAAGGAAAAACAACCTTTCCAGGTTTGGTACTTGGACAGTGGCTGCTCAGGGCACATGACAGGTTGTAAAGAATTGCTGAGTGAACTCAGGCCTGAAAAAGGGCCAAAAGTCACCTTTGGTGACAATGTGCAGGGATCACTGAGGGATATGGAAACTACTAAAGCGGGTGCGGCAGTGTTCAAAGGTAGCCATGTGGATTGGGCTAAAACAGAACCTTGTCACATAACCAACGGTGTGATGCTGGCTACAAGGTTAACGTTGATGAGCACCTGGGTTACATATTGGATCCCCAAGGCAAAGTTGTGCTATGTGCTCAACGAAAGAAGGTGTATATTTTGGTGGATATGCAGTCTGCGGCCCCACAACTGAAACCTGTTTTCTCACAAGAACAAATGCTGATCTAAACTGGCTTATGGCCACAGAAGACTGTCCACATCGTCAACTTCAAGAACATCAAAAACTCTGTAAGAAAATTGGTGACAGTTTTGCCTTCTATGACTTTTGCTAAGGATTGATTATGCACAGCGTGTGAGAAGGCAAGCAGAGGAAAACATCTTTTTAAACCAACATAAATTTCTCTATTGATACGCCACTCTTTCGTAAATCCTATGGACTTGTTTGGACCGTTAATGTCCCAAGTCCTAGGAGGAAGAAGATACACTCTAGTAATGGTTGATGATTCTCTAGGTACACAGGGGTGAGCTTTCTAAAGAGCCCAAAGGAGAGGCTTGCGAAGAGATTATTGGATGTCAAAAAGATGGAATGCGTGAACTCTTCCAAGTAAAGCGCTTAGAAGGTGATCATGGTACTGAATTCAGAAACAGTACTCTTGAAGACTTCTGTGAAGAGAAAGGTATCACTCAAAACTTTTCAGTAGTAAGAACTCCTCAACAAAATGGAGTTGCTGAAAGGAGAAACCGAACTCTCATTGAAGCTGCCAGAACCATGCTGTGTGCATCAGTTTTACCTTCATCATTTTGGGCTGAAGCTGTTAACACTGCCTGCTTCACCCAAAACAGATCCTTAGTGGTGAAAAGATTCAACAAGACTCCCTATGAGCTGCTCAAAGGGAGGAAGCCAAATGTCAGTTATTTCCATGTGTTTGGATGTCCCTGTTTCATTCTGAATCAAAGGGACCAGCTGTCAAAGTTTGAGCCTAAAGCTGATGAAGGTGTGTTTGTTGGCTACTCTGGGCTATCATCTAAAGCCTACAGAGTAATCACCAACAAAAGAAAGGTGTAGATGAATCCTATCAATTGTCACCTTGAAGAGTCCAAGAATGCTTCCACCAAAGCTTTTCCTGAATCAAGTTTTCAGGAAGAACTCATACTTTGATGATCTGAGGCATTCAACATGAAGAGGACTCAAGCTTCCACTACACCTGTGTGGAACCTGTTAACCATGATGGACAATGATGATGTTAGGTCAATACATCCTGTGTGAATAAATGTACTGACGTAATTACAACTGCATGTCCAGAACCTATCAATGCTGATTTTCCGCAGTTTCCTCTGGCTGATATGTTTTCAACAGTGGTCAGACATGTTCAACAAGTGAACAGCTCAAGACACGTGTGTCTAAAATCTTGAGAGCTGTTCAACAGGACCTCTGAAGATGTTAACAACTCAGGTGAATCATCATTGAAAATGATCCTAAGTGGATCAGGTGTCACCCCAATGATCAAATAATTGGTGACATCAACAAAGGGATACAAACACGGTGGGACAGCTTAGGGAACTTTTGTATGTTCTCTAGTTTTGTTTCACTGATGGAGCCAAAGAAGGTTGATGAAGCATTAAAAGATGCCAATTGGATCACTGCCATGCAAGAAGAGCTCAATCAGTTTGAGAGAAACAATGTATGGAAGCTGGTCCCTGCTCCTAAAGGTAAAACTATAATTGGCACTAAATGGTTTTTCAGGAATAAGATGGATGAGCAAGGTCATGTCATTAGAAATAAGGCAAGACTGGTTGCATCAGGAGGACGGACAGGGGGAAGGAATTGATTATGATGAAACAGTTGCTCCTGTGGCCAGCTAGAGCAATGTCGTTTGTATCTAGGCCTACGCTGCTCATAGAGCATTAGGTATTTCAAATGGATGTGAAGAGTGCCCGCAAAAAAAATGTTTGAATGGGAAGCCTGCAAGAGAGTTTATGTCAAGCAGCCTCCAGGTTTTGAAAATGAACAACATCCAGGTTTTGTCTATAAGTTGGACAAAGCTCTCTATGGTCTCAAACAAGCCCCTAGAGCCTGGTATGACACTCTTACTGAGTTCCTTATGAGCAATGGGTATTCCAGAGGTAAAGTGGATACTGCACTGTTCATAAAGAAAGTGAAATCTGACATTATGCTTGTTCAAATTTATGTGGATGATATAATATTTGGTTCTACTAATGAGCAGCTATGCAAGAATTTTTCATTACTCATGAAATCTAAGTATGAAATGAGTATGATGGGAGAACTAACTTTCTTTTTAGGATTACAGGTTAAACAAACCTCAACTGGAATTTTTATAAATCAAAGAAAGTACACTTTAGATCTATTGAAAAAGTTCAAATTTGATCAAAGTTCTCCTATTAAAAACCCCAATGGCAACCAATGTAAAATTGGATGCTGATGCCAGTGGCAAAGCTGTTTCAGTAACAGCTTACAGAGGCATGATTGGGAGCTTGCTATACTTTAACTGCTAGTAGACCTGATATTATGTTTGCCACCTGTTTATGTGCTAGGTTCCAAGCTGATCCAAAGGAATCTCATCTAGCTGCTGTTAAAAGAATCTTCAGATACCTGAAGGGTACACCAGGTTTGGGTCTTTGGTATCCCAAAGACTCAAGCCTTGAACTAACAGGCTATTCAGATTCTGATTTTGCAGGCTGCAGGTTAGATAGGAAAAGCACAACAGGTGGATGTCAACTCCTTGGTGGAAAGTTGATCAGTTGGAGTAGCAAGAAGCAGAACTCAGTGTCCACTTCTACTGCTGAAGCTGAGTACATTGCTGCTGGAAGCTGCTGTGGGCAGATTCTGTGGATGCAGCATCAGCTTGAAGACTATGGCCTTGTGTATAGGAAAACTCCTATTCTGTGTGATAATACAAGTGCCATAGCCATCTCCAACAATCCAGTATTTCATTCAAAAACAAAGCATATTGAAGTCAGACATCACTTCATCAGAGATCACATTCAGAAAGGTAATGTGGAGGTAAGTTTTATTTCCACAAATGAACAGCTTGCAGACATTTTCACCAAACCTCTGGATGAAACAAGGTTTAATTACCTTGTCAGCAAGCTGGGCATGTTAAATAAGAGTGACTAAGTGTTCTCTCAGGTCTATGAAGTTATATGTCTCACACTGCTCAAATCTCTCAGAACAGCTTAGACAGAACAGGCTATGCATGTTCTGTACTTAGCCATTTTTCTGAAAAACTTGAACAGCTTGAGCACAGAACAGGCTGAACAACAACGGGTTGTAAGTCCAGCCTGCTCTGATGGTCCAATCCTCAACTTGTTCATTCCTTCACACTGTCTTACAAGCCTTTGTCTTGTAACCTGTTCAACTATTGAACACAACCTGTTCTTACAACAGAGAACAGGCTGAAGGCACAGTTTGAAGGTAGAACAGCTTGAAGATTGAATAACTTGTGTTGACTCTGCTCATCATAGGTTTGACCAACAGCGTAGACTAAAAGTTTAATTACCTTTCTTAACAATTAAGTTACTTAAATTATGTTTTTATTTAACTTAATTACTGCGGATAATGTGGATTTCGTGTGTTAGTGATTAAAAAGGTCAAGTGGTCTGACAAATGTTCTGACATGGACAACCGTTCCGTTTTCCGTTAACCAACATTTCAAATCAAACCGCCCAAATCTTTTCTCTCTCATACACACGACTATTCAAATCCTATAAATACCTAAATACTGTTTCATCTTCGTCTTCCTCATCATTTCCAGAAATCCTCAAGAACCCTAAAAATCGACTAAGTGTCCTTTGCTTCTTCAACCTCAAAAATTCCCAAATGGCTCACAGACCTAATCCCTTTCTCCTAGTGTTCGTTGGTGATGATGTTGTCAAACACTCATCAATCACCACAATGCTGACCATCAAACCCACTAACTACATTGCCAACCTCACAATCCCCAAAAACTATGTGGGGAAGGGCTATGACCAAATGGTGGAGTTTCTGAAAGTTCATCCGTTGAACTACGCCATGACTGCATCTCATGGTGTCCTGTACCAGGAGATGGTGTATGAGTTCTGGTATACCTGTGCCTACATCCCAGAAACCAAAGTCATCAAGGGCACCATACTCAATGGGACTCAGACCATTAAGATCAACACTCATCTGCTCAGGGAAGTTCTTCGACTCCCTGTGGTTGAACAATATGATCGACCACAGCCTGAAGATGAACAGATGAAGAATCTGCTGCACTTCTGTGGTGTAGCAGAACCAAAAGTTGGAGCAACACTGTTCAGGAAGGACCTCTCTCCTACCTACAACTTCTTATTCGCCTCTGTGGTGATGTGTTTCAGCAGCAAAGTTGGTTCCTTTGACCAACTGAGCCGTGATGAAATCCCTGTAGTTCTGCAGCTTGTGGATGGAACTACCATGGACATGGCCAAATGGATTTTTGTAAATTTGAGGAACCTGGTGCAGCAAGAGTCAAGACCAGCTGTTGTTCGATATCCCAGGTTTCTGAGCCTCATCTTCAGACACGTTTGTGGTGAGCATATCTATAACTCTCAGCCTCTACTTAAGACTGCTGCATTCCCAGTTATAGGGAATAGAGTTTTCTATACTCCAGTCCTGCAAAATGAGCCTCCTCTATCCACACCAATGAGGAGGCTGTTAGGTTTGGTGGAAGGACCCTCTACTGTGAGGGTGGATCCAGAAGCTGCTGCTCCCGTAACAAAATCCAAAGCCAGGTCCAAGCTTGTTAAAAGGACCCTGGCAACTGAAGCTGGGCCTGTGAAAAAGAAGGCCAAAACAGCTCAGCCTGAGTCTGTTCCTTTAGCCTCTGTGGCTGAGGAGGAGCAGGCTCCTCACCCTGGTTCATCTGTTGAGCCTGAAGCCTTTGTGGCTGGTGCCTCTGTGGCACAAGAGACTATGGAACAGGCCAGCCCCACTGAACCTGACCCTGTCTCACACCCTGTCCAAACAGATCCTCTCCCCTCTCCACAATCACCCACATCATCCATTCATTACCAACGCAAATCACTAGCCAAAAAGAAATCAGCCCAAAGAACCACCTCCTCTGTCCCCTCTCAACAGGGTTCAGTTGAAAAAGAAGCAACCCCAGCTGCCTCTCCTAATTTGGGAGAAGGTTCAGCTCATTTGGAGCCTGCTTCACTCCAATCTGAGTCAACCCAGAGTCAGCCTAGACCCTCTGGTTCCTCCCAACAGGAACCAGTTGTACAAACGGAGATACCCACATCAACTATCCCAGCCTCCCAACAGGCTGAGGATATTGAAAGACAGGAGTCCTCTCCACTCCATACTGTGTCCACACTGTCCCCCGCTAAACTCTCCTCACACACTGAGTCTGCACGAGGTGTCCACGCTGCTGGTATAGACCAATCAGCAGCTCAGCCTCAATCTTCTGCTCCCCATGATACAGTTGTTCTACAACAAACAGCTGCTGAGGGACCAACTTCCCAGGCTGATGAACCTCAGGGATCACACCATCCCTCTGGTGAGGCTACTCCCTTCATGCAAACTCCATCAGCAGGTTTCACCACTGCTGATGTTGAAATGCATATCCCATCTCCCAATGATGAGGTGCCTTTAGACCAAGGCACTACAGAGGGAACCACCACTGGTCTTCATGAGGGTGTTGCAACACAAGATGCATCTGAAAGGCCCCAAACATCATCCCCTTCTCCTGGTGATGCAGCTACAGCCGCTGCTGAAGGACCCTTTGATCCCTCCAAACTGGGCCATCTTACTTTTGCCCAGGCTATGGAGCTTCTGTCCAAAGTCTCTCTTCCCTCTCCATCACATCCTCAAACACCAGCCTCATCATCTTCCTCTCCATCTACCCACTCACAACAATCTACCCATACACCTCCATCTCCCAAAGACATGCCTTTGAAGGACCAGCTTTCTTTGCTGACCAACAAAGTTGGTTCTTTGGAAAACACCATGAACTCTCTACCCTCCATCATATCAGACTCTGTGTCTGCACAGCTTCAGGGGTTCTTTGATTCGTTCAAGGCCTCTTTCCCTACCACTCCACAGCCTGATCACTCTCCACAGCTGTTAGCACTCACTGCTCAGCTGCAAACTGTGTCCACCTCCCTCTCCTCTATTCTTTCCATTCAGCAGGACTCTGTGTCCTCAATGACAGCTATTTCTCAACAGCTGTCATCACTTCTCATTTTTAAATTTTAAATTAAATGTTACATGTATTAAAAGCAAATGAATAACTTTACTTATTTTTCGTGATGTCATTTGTCATCATCAGCAATTTGCACATGACCAATTATATTCCATGAATAACAAATGATATGAAAATCATAACTTTCAAAATTTAAATCTAATATAAGAAGATTTAAAATCAATTAAAGACATATTTCATAACATTTTAAAATCATATAAAAACAACCTTTACTTATATAAAAGACATATTTCATAATATTTTATTTTATGTAATAAAATATATAAACATTATGTTACATATAAATTTTTTTAGAATTATCCACGTAACACGTGGGTTGTAAACTAGTATTATAATAAAGCAAAACTGTTAGGCACAAAAAGGCCTCAGTCAAACCTGTTCTACATCTGAGGGGGAGATTTATAATCAAACCTGTTGATGCATTTGAAGGTTGAACTTAAGGCCTGTTATATGCCTTGTTAAAGCCTAAAGATGATTTGCAATATTAGTCTAAAGCTGTTCTATGTGTTGCATGTGTTGCAACTAAGACAGTTTGTCCAAGCTGTTCTGTCTGCTGAACAGGCTGGACATAAACTGTCTACGCTGCTCTACACTGGTGAGCAGCCTGGGCAATTTTAAAGTGTTCTGTTTTTTGTGAACAGAACCTGTTCTTTGTGAACAGGCTAAACACTTTATGGAATATGTTTCCAAGTCATCATGTATTGTTTTTGACTACAAGATCAGTTTACAAAGTCGAAGACAAAGTGGAAAACAGAACTGCTCAGCCTGCCCAAGCTGTTCTGTAACATGAAGACAAAAGGTTATTTGAAAAAGTATGACAGACCTTTTTCTTATATCAAAATAGGCCTTTACAAGGAAGAAAGACGCAAAGTTGACATTCCTAAATTAGTTAAAGGCAATGCAACAGTAGACAAAGTAAAAAGACAAAAGTTCTGCACATGTGAAGACAAGTCTGCTTTTCAGAAAAGTGCAGAAAAGGTTATGTTGTCTTTTCAACAAGACTTTTCCTTTTCATTTCGTCCAATGAAGATGTTTCTCCTAGATCCTCTGAGTGAGTATAAAAGGAAGCTTCTAAAGACAGAAAGAAGAGAAGAAAGCTAAGTGCTGAAACCAAGAGTGAACGTGCAAGTGTGTTTTTCATGCATGCAAGCCTGCTGTGTAATTCAGTATCTGTGTGTCTAAGCTGTTTTACATAACCTGTTCCCTTAAGTCTTGTAAACACAGTGAGTGCTTCTTAGTGAGTGTATTCATTGTATACTAGTTTGACTTTGTCTTAGACTAGTGAACATACTGTTGTATCTGTCATCTCAGCTTGAACTATTCCGCATTCAAGCTTGTTTGTAATTAACAAATTGTTGATAATACATACAAACATTGAGAAAATAGTGTGTAGTTTTTAAATTTGCTGTATTCACCCCCCTCTACAGCTTAAAGCTATATACTTTGGGAACCTCTCGGGACCTACAAAAACGATTTATGCCACGTGTAGCTTCTACGGAGCACGAAAATTTCATTTTCCTGCCTATTTTTCATAATTTATCACCTTAACTTAATTACATTAAAATTTGATTTTAATTTAATCTCATTAATGAATTAATATTAAATTAGATATCGTAACATATTAAATTAATGCGTACCTAAAATATATATGTATCATTATTATCCTTAATGATCATATTTAAATTCAAATGTAAAGTTTGGATTTAAATGTAGAAGTGTAGTAAATAAAGTAAAATTTTGTGTTAATTATTTTGCAAACAAACTTTAAAATTTTACTTAGATAAAAAAAGTTAAGAATTAGATAATAAAACTTCAGTTGTGAATATGATAAATTTGATTATTGATTTTCTGATATTCCATTTTTATACTTTTATCATTTTCAAGATATATATACGCATTCACGTAATGGAAGCTTTTTATTCCTTACATTAATATTTCATATTTGAAGTTAATAAAAATTAAATGAAACATTCTTTTGCAAAAACATATTATATGTTTTAAATGATATTATATATATTTTATATATAATATCAAGTAACTAAGTATTTTTTAATCTTTAATTTAACTAGTTTTCAATTTTTTTTATTTTAATCATATATAAATTTTATAATAATTTATAAAACATAAAAAGTTTATGTATTTTCTAAATCAACCCCTGTAATACATGGATCTCAAACCTATATATTATAATAAAGCAAAACAATTCCTGTCATATGTCACTTCTACAATGCAAGAAAGTTTTATTTTCTCACATCTTTTTCTAAATTTAACACCTTAACTTAATTGCATTAAATTTTGATTTATTTTTTTGATTAATTATTTAGTAATAAATAAGATTTTGTAACATATTAAATTAATGTTTACCTAAAATAAATATCTATTATTATTATTATCCATAATAATCATAATTAGATCCAAATGTAGAAATTTGAATTAGTTGTGGAAATTATTATTATTACCTATATATAATAAATGAAAACATCAAATGTAATGTGTCACCTCTATGTTTCATCCAAAAATATAATTACAACTTATTATTATAAAAAAATAAAAGATATATACAATCTATTTTCTAATCTATACATAATAAAAGATAAACACAATTATTGTTTTTGTATCTTTTTATTTTTACTTATATACATTTTATATAAATAAATTTAATTAAAAATATCCACGTAATACGTGGGTCGTAAACTAGTACTATATAAAATAAGAAAATCACCTGGTGTTTCTGTCCAGATTAATGACAACTCATAATTATTTATGAAATGTTTTTATACCCTTAATTAAAATCAATAATTATATATATGTCATTTTTAATTCATTTTCCAAATTTACTACCTTAACTTAATTACATAAATTTTGATTTTAGTTTTTTCATTAATGAATTAATATTAAATTAATATTTGCCTAAAATAAATATGTTTCATTATTATCCTTAATGATCATCCTTAAATTCAAATGTAAAAATTTGGATTAAATGTAGAAGCGTAGTAAATAAAATTAAAAAATTTTGTTAATTATTTTGCTAACAAGATTTAAAATTTAATTGATAAAACTTCAATTGTGAATAATAAATTTTAACTGTTGATTTTCAGATATTTCATTTTTATATTTTATCATTTTCAAAATATATACACATTCACATAATTGAAGTTTTTTATTTCTTACATTGATATTTCATATTTGAAATTAATAAAAATTAAAATAAACATTTTTTACAAACACATATTATCTGTTTTAAATAATACAACATAATAATATTTTTTATTTAATATCAAACAACTAAGTATTTTTTTATCTTTAATTTAATTAGCTTTCAATTTTTTTATTTTAATTATATATAAATTTTATAATAATTTATTAAAATATCAAAAAATATGTATTTTTTAAATTAACCCATGTAATACATGGGTTGATTAACCTATATATTATGATAAAACAAAACAATTCACGTCATATGTCACTTCTACACTACAATAAAATTTTATTTTTTCCACCTCTTTTTCCAAATTTAACACCTTAACTTAATTGCATTAAATTTTGACTTTATTTTTTTCATCAATTAATTAGTAATAAATTAGACTTTGTAACATTTAAATTAATGTTTACCTAAAATAAATATCTATGATTATTATCTATAATAATCATAATTAGATACAAATGTAAAAATTTGAATTAGTTGTGGAAATTATTATTATGTACAATAAAGGAAAACATCAAATGTCACGTGTCACCTCTACGTTCACCAAAAAGATAATTACAACTTATAAAAAATAAAAGATAAATACAATTTAATATTTTTAAAAAAGATAAATATACTCTATTTTTTAATCTGTAAATAATAAAAAATAAACACAATTATTATTTTTGTATGTTTTTATTTTACTCATATACATTTTATATAAATAAATTTAATTAAAATATACACGTATTACGTGGGTTATAAACTAGTCTATTAATTAAAAGATTAATTAATCTTTTCAAATAATTAGTATTCCAATATTACCCTTATTGTCTCCTTTGTAAATAAATAATGCATTTCTGGTTCCCTGTAGTTCCCAATGCATCAAGGTTCCCCATTGAACCTCGATATATGTGTATGTGTGTGTGTGTGTGTGTTGGAATATGTTTTAGTTGATGAAATATCAAAGTCTAGGGACTTAATATGTAATTTCCTTATAGTTTGTAAATGTGTATAAATAGTCATGTTGACTTTCAAAATAAGTAGATTTTGTCAGATCTGTCAGATATCATTTTGGTACGCATTTGATTTAGAGAAAGCTGCTCTGTACAAGAATATTCCAGAAATCATTTTGTAATCATCAAGAGTATCAATCAAATCATTCGGTCAGTATTGATTACATTTATTGTTCTTATTAATTGCATATTGTTGATTGAATTCGTAGAAACTATATTTCACAATTGGTATTAGAGACTTAGGAATGAATAATTCTGTTTGAGATTGAATCTGTTCTTCGTGTTCTTGAGCATTTTTCGGAAAAACCCTAAAATCACTAGGGGTTTTGATTCTGTTGTTCATTTAAAGTGTAAATTGGATCGAAGGTTCAGGTTTCAAAGACGAATCAACTGAATACAAACTTGTTTTGATTTTCAAAACACAGAAAAAGAACTGAGCAATTTTCTGAAATTTTGAAAAGTTCATAAACCGGTACTGTTTCATTGAAAAAGTCTGGTTTAGATCCATTTTTGCATAAAAGTGCTTTACAAAAAGTGTTTGTATTCAAAAACCTTACCTTCGATTACAATTTGAATGAAATTGGGTAAAATTTGGATTTAATCTGAATTTAAGACTTGAAAAACTGAAAATTCTAAGAAACTCGAATTATACACATCTTGTGTGTAAATCGAGTTGAATATAACAGTTAATCGAGTCGGGTATCTTAGTTAATCGAGTCGGGAATCTTAGATAATCGAGTCGGTTAGCTTTGTCATTCGAGTTGGGTCTTACTATTACTCGAGTTGCCAAACTGTAATATTCGAGTTGACAACTAGAATTTCAGAACAATTCGAGTTTTATATAAGACTAAATCGAGTTTTATACAAGACTCTTTCGAGTTTTATATAAGACCCATTCGAGATTTATAAAAGACCCATTCAAGTTGTATTCACTCGAGTTTTGCAACAGACACATTCGAGTTTTCAATAACATTGATTCGAGTTTTACAGAACACTCATTCGAGTTTTGTATAACATTCATTCGTGTTTAACAGAAGACTCATTCAAGAGTGAATTTCATATACTTGATTCGAGTTTGATCAAACACACATTCGAGTTTGTTCAAAGAATCAATCGAGTTTGATCAAAGATCCAATCGAGTTTGGGAAAAGACACAATCGAGTTTCACACAACATTCATTCAAGTTTCACTCATAACACAAGAATCATTCAAGTTTGTCACACACATTAATCCAAACACAATTCACTGCTTGATTCAAACTGCTTATTGCTACTAACAAGTCATTGTGTTGTAGATTTCAGTACTAATCTGTATTTCAAGGTGTGATCAAATTTTTCAATCTCATTCGGAGTTCATTTGATCTTGGTTAAAGTTTCCCAACGAACAATCAACATGTCTAAAGATGCACTTGCTATGGGATCAGAAACCAAACCCCCAATCTTATACAGAGGGGAATATGTTCAATGGCGGGAGCGGTTTCTGGAATTTATAAGTTTCCATGATTTGTCTGAAGAAATGCTGAAATCATTAACTGAAGGACCATCAATCTTTATGGAAACAATCCCAGGAGTACCAACTGGCAATCCCCCAATACCACCAAGGACTGTTGAGGTAACAAACCTAACAGAGGCCCAGAAAAAGAGAAAGTTAGGGGACAAGACTACAAGAAAGTTATTGTTAATTTCAATCCCCAATGAAATATACACTTGTCTGACAAATACAAAGACTGCTAAATCCATCTGGGATGAAGTATGCAAAATTATGCGGGGATCAGACAGAGCTGCTACTAATAGGGCTAGGAATAGTCTAATGACATTTGAGAACTTTAGAGCCCGTGAAGGTGAACTTCTGGAAAACACTTATCTCAGATTTTTAAATCTGGTAAGTGAAGTAAAAAGAAACGGAGTGACGAAGTCCAACTTGGACATCAATGTCAAATTTTTAAATGTCCTAAATCCAGAATGGGAAAAATATGCTATGATCATCCAACAAACGAAAGATATAGAGGAGATGGATTTTCATATGCTATTTGAAAACCTCAACAACTACCAAGAAGTTGTTTTGAGGAAAATATCTGGAAAGAAGAAAGCGGAAAAAGAAACTGCTGATCCACTAGCTCTACTGGCGGAGAAAAAGTATAAATACAAGCTCAAAAAGGAGAAAAGAGCGGTAATCAGCAGTACATCATCAGAATCAGAATCATCAGATTCATCTGCAGATTCAGAGATTGAAGAGATGAAAAAACAGATGGCACTGCTTACAAAGGCATTTCAGAAGAAATTTTACAGGAAGCCAACAAACAACAAAATGCGCTACAAAACAGGCTCAAGGAAAGTTGAGAAAAAGGATAAGTATGAGAAAGCTGGAGAAAGTAGTGCACGAAAGTCTGACAAATATGAGAAGTCAGATAAATCAACCAAGAAGGAATCTGAACAGAAATGCTATAACTGTGGAAAACCAGGTCACTATGCCCGGGAATGCAGATCTCCAGTAGTCAAAAATTCAGACTACTATACAAGAAAGGCCCTCTTAGCCAAAGAGAAAGAGTCAGGCAAAGCTCTTATGGCGGAGGATGATCATTGGTTACAGTTATCTGAAGATGATGATATTTTAGATGAAGATGCCCATATCTGTTTAAAGTCAGAAATCTTCAATAAATCTGAACTGAGTGAATCAGCTATGATAGCTGAAGATGAGGTGTGGGTTGGACTGACGGATGAAGAGGATGAAGAGCAGAGAGAATCTGATTCTGATGAAGAGGAAGAAAAAGAAGAAGTTGCATTAATGGCATCTGGCCAAAATAAAGCTGAAAATGAGGAGGATTCAGAGTCTGATAACTCAGAGGATTCAGAAGGACAAGAGGTAAATTCTATTTCAGATTCTGATATTGACGACTCATGCATATTAGAAGAAAAACTAACTAATATGGCTTTCATGCTTAAAAAGTTTGAAAAATCCTTAAAAGCAGAAAAGAAAAAGGTTCATTCTTTGGAAAACAAACTTCTAAATGAACACAATTTAGTCCTAGATTTTTCCAAAGATAAAGCCTTAGCTTTACGAGCTGTCTCAGACTTACAAGATAAGGAAAAAGAACTTCAAAGCAATATACTCAATCTGAATCACAAAATATCTGATTTACAAGAAAGTCTGCGAATAACTGAATTAGAAGCCTCAAACTTTTCTGTAAAATATCATGCCATATTTGAAGAAAGAACTAAACTCTATGAGAAAATAAAGAAGATGGAGGATGAATTTATTAAAAGAGGGCAAACAGATCAAACAATATATTTATATCAACCAAAAGATACAGAGTTTTATAACTCTAAATCTGGTATTGGTTGGGAAAATCCTAAGTATCTGACAAAAGCTATATCACATTCACCAACATTATATGATGTCAGATACATGAATTTAGGATTAAAAATGACATTCTTGAAAGCATCTGAAGAAGTAGAATCCAGTGAAGAAATCAAAAGGTCAAGATCAGACAAAATGCAAAATTATGTTGACTATACCAAGATAAATGAAATCAGCAACATTGTTGATACTAAAGAAGAGTACATTCAAACTTATTCTGAAAAGGATTTGTCTGAATTACCAACTCAGTCTCAAAAACTATATTTACCAAATTCAATTTTAGAACAGATAAATTCTGATTTAGAAATGAAAATTAAAAGTTTTGAGACAGAGAATGGAACACTCAAGTCTGAATTACTAAAAATAGAACAAAAGTTGCAAGATAAGTCTAAAAACATAAATGTGTCTGATCCACATTCATCTATTTCTCTGGATTCTATAAATTCAGAAAAAGAATTTGATCTGTTCATGCACTCTGATATTAATTCATTAGATCAAAGATTCGGTAAAATTGGTGAATTTATCAAACCTTTGACTAACAAACTATCAACTGGTAATAAAGAATCTGTTAAAATTCTGCAAAGAATGACTACAGACTCTTTAAAACCATCTGAATATTGTGGTAACTGCGTTGGGTAATCTTTCAGAACGAGTAGCTGCAGTGGAGGAGACCTGCAAGGCTCAAGCTTCCTCATCTAAGAGGAAACATGATGAGCATGACGAAGACTCCGATGATGCTCCTCATGAGGGGGAGAAGAGGAGAAAGCTTGATCAACCGACGTCGGGGATTTTAATGCTGACATATCCAGAGAAGGAGCCAGAAACTCAAGGGAAAGAAGCCGGAGGATCCAAACAGTCAGCTGGTGAACAGAGAGAGCTGGGATTGATTCTTTATGAAGATGTTCCAGTTCCTTTGAACACTCAGTCCGATATTTATCAGTTTATTGAGTATATTGATTCAGAGGAAGACGTTCAAGAGAAAGATAAAGAGCTAAGTATTCAAGAGACAGGAGAAGAAAAAGAGCAGTATATTGAAGTGTCTGAAGATGATGACATAATTACTTTGACTGATGTAGATTTTAGAGCTGAAAGAATTGAGGAAGAGGAAGTACTAGTTGAGGAAATTATGAAGGATGTTGAATCAACACCAACGGTTGAAAAGCCTGAGGTTGTTGTACAAGTTAAAGAAGAGTTTGAAGAATTTCATGTTGAGAGCAGTATGGCTCAAGAAAAGGTTGTGTTGAATGAGGTTGAAGTTATGGATAGATTTTTCAACGAGTATGTGCTAGCTGATGAATCTGAGAAACAACACAGACTTAGATTTCAAGCACAACAAGTGGTACAGAGGGAAATTCAAGATATGCTAACTTTGTTGAATCAGGATGAGATAAGTAAGAAGAAGATGAAAAAGTTTGAACTTCCAGAGAACAGATCTGCTGAATTTATCAGAAAAAGGAACAAGATGCCGTATATTGAAGATATTCTGGAGAAACGGATCTTTTGCAAAAAGCAAGCTCCTTGTTCATTCCACAAGTTATTTAAAGTACTAGAGCCTAACATGCCCAATCTGGTTAACTATGCCAGCTTTCTGAGAAACAAAACACAGGAGGTTGAGAAGGTTAAAAGTGAATTCAGAATTGTTGACCTTGTGAAGATTGAAAAAGAAAGATTTGTTAAGGTTTTCTATCCGAAATTCACAGTCACAAGATCAGATGGAAATACTTATGTATTCACTGAAGCTGACATGTTCAACATGCACTTAGTCGATATTGAAGATCTTTTTGACGAACTGTGCAGGAATAAAAGGAATGAATATTGTAGATTTGCGCTGAAGACATTGTTTCATTTCATGCATACCAAACTGGTATTAATGTCTGTGCAAGATCTACAGATTGGAGTTGAGAGAGGCATGAGGAAGATAAACATGACTGCACCTCACAGAGATATTAAATTTGCTGGTGAGCTTAAAGAGTTTCAAGTTATAATGGTGAAGCATCCAGCTGTCATGTACAAAGATAGAAATAAAAGATTGAGAGCTATGAGAAGTGTTGAATTGAACAAGTTTTCTGATGGAACGTTGATTAAGGTGTTGAATGGTCTGAAAGGCAAACTGGCGGCAGATCGAAAGATGGAAGACAAAGAAAGGAGCTTTATCAGTTAACGATCGAAAACTCATGGTCGAGTTTATTTCTAAAATTGAATGGAGACTGTCTGATCGGAAAAGTATTAGAAGATTTGAACAGAAGCTTGGCTTGTCAACTTGAAGACTTTGCTACTTTCATCAAAGGGGGAGATTGTTGGAATATGTTTTAGTTGATGAAATATCAAAGTCTAGGGACTTAATATGTAATTTCCTTATAGTTTGTAAATGTGTATAAATAGTCATGTTGACTTTCAAAATAAGTAGATTTTGTCAGATCTGTCAGATATCATTTTGGTACGCATTTGATTTAGAGAAAGCTGCTCTGTACAAGAATATTCCAGAAATCATTTTGTAATCATCAAGAGTATCAATCAAATCATTCGGTCAGTATTGATTACATTTATTGTTCTTATTAATTGCATATTGTTGATTGAATTCGTAGAAACTATATTTCACAGTGTGTATAGAGGAGACACACACACACAAAGGATCTCTTGTGAACAATTATTCATTGTGAATATTGTGAACAGCCAAAACATGCCTTTGAATATTATGAATCTTGTTGTAGTTAGTACTATACACGTGCGCGCGCGCGCACACACACATATATAGATATATATTACTCCTTTTTAGAGAAACTTTTTTTTTTTTGTATTTTAATCTTAAGATTATAGTTAGGGTTAATATTGAAAAATACCTATCATTTTTTTTTATTTTTACGATTAAGTAAACTTTTTTATGATTGTTTAAGTTTTCTAAACTATTTTTTTCTTATTTAAAATCTTATATTTGATAATCTTGGTTTTTTCAACCGATCAAGATTGGAAAAACCTATTATACATTTTAGTGATCAAGTTCCTAACCTTTTGTATTACTGGTTGTGTTTTACCTGCTCATCCGGTAGCCGGTCAAAAAATATATATTTTTTAATAAGACAACAATAATTTAGGTTTCAACGATTCAAAAAAGTTTAAAAACTTAATCGTCAAAATAAGAAACATTTATAAGGCTTTTTTAATCTTAACCTTATATTTTACTAAAAATATCTATGTAATATATGAGTTTATAAACTAATAACTTTAAATAATAAAAACTAAAAACATATAATAGGACCACAATGCACAACTAGTTGAATACCCGTGCGTTGCTCGGGTGACGTGTTTTAAAATTAATATTTATTAATAAAAGAACGACACCAATAAAAATATATTTTATTTAGAAAAACTATACATTATTTGTGAAGAATAAAATACATATTTTCATCGTGAATATTACTACACACATTATATTTGAGGTTTAGACATATATTGTTTAAGATACACGTGTGCAAATATTGAAACTAATTTTTAATTAGAAAACATATATTAGAATGAAATCTATAGGGCAAAAAAAACTAATTTCTATAAACGATAAAATGAAAATATATCATTTCCTCATAAAATAGTATGCAAACACATATTTGTAAAGTATTAATTACAATATCGTCTAACACAATTTTATAATAACAGTTTATTTAAACTAATAAATATGCTATCAAACAAATAAAAATCATCATAAAACAATTTAATAAACTTTAAAAAATAATAAGGAACACATTTAAACGTCAAATGTCAATCTCATTAGTTACACATTTTATTTAAAGCATTGTGCATTTATTCTTTTTTATCGGTTCATTATTACTGGAGATGTCATTTTTCGTCATGATATATTTAAAAAATATTATAATATGTGTTAATATGTACCAACACGACATATATTTCTGATGGTTGAATAACGTTTTCCTCTATGTATCTATCATTTTTTGTTTAGACTTTATTGATTAGAATACACATATGTCATGATGATCTTAGTTATACCTCAAAATGAGATTAATAATTTGACGAACCATTATGATTTTTTAATAAGCAAGATTTGAAAAAGATTGAATCTTCTGTCCATTCATGATTCTACTTCGTTCTTGAATTGTGTTTAAACCTGAAAAATCTTAAACCTTTTTTACTACACTTATGCTTTTCTTTAAGTAATTTCATAATGTAGAAATATAATAATAATGTTTATACCAGTTAATTAGCATTCTCTATTTTACATATAATTAATGGTTAATATTGAAAAAACCCTATAAAGTTTTATCATTTTCACGATTAAGTCCCTAAACTTTTTTTTCGATTGTTTAAGTTTCTAAACTATTTTTGTATTATTCAAAAGTATATAATTTTGATCGGCTACCAGATGATTAGGTAAAACACAACCAATAAAACAAAAAGTTTAGGAACTTAATTGCTAAAACATGTAAAGATAGTGAGTTTTTTGAATAAGACAAAAATAGTTAAGAGACTTAAACAATCAGAAAAAAAAATTTAGAGACGTAATCACAAAACTAAGAAAAGTTTATGGGGTTTTTTCAATATTAACCCTATAATTAAAATAAACATAACTATTAACAATATCAATTACTTAGTATTTTAACATCATAAATATCAATTATATATACAATTGAAAATTGTTTTCTGTAATATAGGAGTAGTACATAACATTAAATACAACTGAAAGTAGAAATAACTTAATAAATATATAAAATATTTATAAAAGTTAGTTTAATTTAAAAAATCGGTTCAGTTTGGTTTTAAGTGGGAATCCGAAACCAAACCATTTACCTCTGTTTTTTCGGTTTCGGTTTTTTGGTCTCCTTATTTTTTGGTTTGGTTTTTCTGATTTTTTGGGTTTATTAGTTTTCGCTCACCCCAGAGACCATAGCTCCATTTACTTTTTACAATTTTATGGCATAAATGTAAAATGACTAAATAGAAAAGTCCAATGCTTTATTTGCTTTCTTCCTCTTACCCACCTTCGGTCATCTTTCATTTTCCTTACTCCTTACCAGACATATCGAAACCCTAGCCCCTTCTCCACCGCTCCTCCCCGTATGATGCATGCACCGTCTCGCCACCGCTGTCCCCAACAACTCCTCGCAAACACTTGATCTGTCTCTCTCATTCAGACCTACCCACGCATCGGCACCATCGCACAAGCATCCATACCCCTTTATCAAACTCAATCGATTTTGAGGTATTATTTGTTCTTGATTTGATCTTCGGTTTCGTTTCGATTTCCTGCACAAAAATACATTCTGATGTGGTTACAAATCTATTTTTAAAATCGTTGTTTGAACTCATCTATCCGTCGGTAAATCTGTGTTATGGATTTCTGAGTTTGATATGTTTTACAATCAGTTGTGAGTTATGACTTCCTTTTTCTGATTTTTTTGAAATCCTTTGGATTTGGTTTAAGTTTGCAAAAAAGAAAAATACCAGATCTGGATATATTGAAAGTTGATCTTTGTTTTCTTTTATAAAATTTTAGAGCTATATTTTTTAGAAAAGTTTGAGTATGTATAAAAATATTACAAATCTGTTTATATTAATGTGTTGTTTCTAAGACACTTTATAAGAAAGAAGATTTAATATTATATATAGAAAATTTGAAGGTATGATGTATGTATCTCACTGCTAATACTTTGTAAAAAATATTAATCTTCATATTTACGGTTGCTTTCTTTCTTGGCTTGTATGATTTGTTTGAGAATGATTGAACTTAAAAATTATTATAGGCGTTGAGATGGGAAGGAATTGAGTTGTTTTGCTTGATGAAATTAGTTGTATTATTTGTTTTCGCTTGTCAAAAACATTGTTATTTGTGTGAATAGTTTATTCTTAAGGTGTACAATAGATAGTAACATATGTTAGGGGGTAAGCGGTCGCTAGGAAATGTCATGGTCCGTATTGGTTTATTTGAACCCATTACTCTTTTTCACCAAGATTAACACTACAAAGGTCGAGTTTCTTTATGTTGCAGTCATGTATGAAGAAAGTAGCCCAATAATTGTCATGAAAAAGTGATCGACAAAGTATCAAATTCCATCACTGGTTTCCGCGTGTTGTATGTATAGACTGTGCACACCACCGCCACATCGTCGCTAACACCACAGCTAACACATTAGGAGCATTGTTTGATTTGGTTTTGGGTTTGATCTTTGTTGGTTTTAGCATTTTAGTTCAACAGTTTAGGTTTATTTTTAGCTGTGTATCAACTTTTGTTTTAGCTATTTTGCTTCATGGTTAAAACATATATATATATATATATATATATATATATATATATATATATATATATATATATATATATATAAAGAGGTATTTTGTGTAGTTTCGATGTATAAATTTAGGCTTTTTACTTATAACTCATTTACGGGGCTTTTATAAGACTATCAATATAATTGTTTTCTTCTTTTGTTATTACAAATTGGTTTGTAGGAAATTTGTTGGCCTATACAAATTTTTTTAACGGAATATAAAATCATCTTGCCATTTTGAAGGGTCAGTTTATCCATGCAAGTGCTTTAAAAAACCATCCATTTAATTCTTTATTTGAGGTGGGTTGACACGTAATACATTTTTATATGCAGTTTTATTAAATTCTGTTGAAAGTTCAGCAATTTGACATCACATGTTTTGTTTCATTTTTATATTACAATAAAATGATAGTATCTTTTCACTTTTGATTGATTGCTGATATAAAAGCATATTTGAATTACATTGTTTGGCTGGAAAAATTGGATGCATGGTGAATGGTGCAACATTGACAATTATAAAAATATTTAAGTTAGTTTTCTTATTCACCATGCAATTATAAATATTTCGTGAAATAATAAGTTGAGAAATGGATTGCGTGATTGTAAAGAAAATTAGTCATCTATAATCACAAGTCTTATGTTCAATTGTCATTACCTCATTGTCTTTGTACTTCATGTTTGGGAAAGTCATTGTATTTCCCTGCAAAATGGTTGAAACTTTCAGTTAGTAATGCTACAGATCCATAAAACCATTTGAATGAAAAAAAAAGTTGAGATTCATCAAGTAAATGCAATATAAAAAGATCCTGTTTTTTCTTATTTGTTGGTTAGGATTTGTAGATAACTCATTTGTTTGAATCTAGATCACATGTTCAAATTTTTAATTTTTTTGGTTTGCTTTTGTATTTTCAGCAACTATTGTATTAAAAGGTATTATTAAGTACTAATGTTATTCAAAAATTTCATGCAGGTAATTAATCTATTTCAATAATTCCAGCAACTTCGTTTGTAGATAACATGGTATTTTCTATTTCTTCTCAGTATTTTGTTAGGCGGACGATAGTATTCAGCAGGTTTTATTAAGTTTGATAAAAACTCAAGTAGATGCAGTATAAAATGATCCTATTTGTTTATCTGTTAGTTAGGAGTTACAATCTTATCCTGATTTTTTATGAATTTAAATGGCTAGGATTCTGCCATATCAAAAATGAGCCGAATAAAGTTGATTTTTAATGGATGTGATTAAGCCATGTCAACATACTTTTTTGTAAATAACATGACGTTTTTACCCATCATCAAAGAAAATAACGACGACTTCGTTTTCTTCATGGTTTGCAACATTCTGTAATAAATGAAATGAAAATAAGTAAGTAATATTAATGTATCTAATTTGATATAACTTAAATGTGTATAAAATGATTTTTACCTCATCATGTGAAGAAAGAATGATTACTTCAATTGTGTTTTCATCGAACTCTGGTTCGTACTGAAATGATTTAAATTGACAATATTTGGATAATAATTTCTAGAAAATGTTTGTAAAATATATGGTTGATAATGGTTGAAATTTCATTTAATGTTCATGTTTCACGAACTTCAGGAAGTAAATATTTTTATATGGAAATGAGTGAAATTGGATAAAAATTTAAACCTTTATCTTGGATTTGCTTGCTTGGTAGACAGGGGATGAAAGAGGAGTCGGTCCGCTTGCATTTTCTGCAGCCAGGGTGAAAGCGAGGTTGAGTTCATATTCAATCACCTGGAAGCATTTGAGAAAGAAACAGGTAGGTTAATTTCTGCATTAAATTAGTCCATTTGTAGGTGATTTATATGAATAAATCCAACATTCTTAACCTCCTTTATTTCAGTTGGTCAATCTTATCCCATTTTTTCTACTTTTTAGTTGACATTAGTTTATATGAATATTATCTGAGTTATAGATTTATTCTATAGGTTTTTGTATTTTCTAACAATATCTTTTAATATTAAAAATTTTAGTTTATGTTTTTTTGCTTTAATATTATCCTTATTTTGAATTTTTTTTCAGCATCAGTTGAAAGACAAGCAGATGTAGGTTTTATTAATTAAAATTTTTTAATAGATGTATTATCGTTAGTTTCATGTTTTGTTTTCTCTGATGTGTTGGTTTAACAACATGATATTTAGGTTTAATAAGTATAAACAATTATTTTTTGTTTTTTAGTATATATATATATATATATATATATATATATATATATATATATATATATATATATATATATATATATATATATATATATATATATTAAATCTAAAGAATCACAAAAATTATATACATGTTTACATAATATTTACATATACCATATATAATCAACCGTCTGACGCTATTCTTTAGAAAATTTACAACCCGTTCTTTTTATTGAAAATGATGTCACTTTAGGCAATTTTTTTGAGAAGTTGTCAAAAGAGAGATCAACAAAACTTGAAATATGTTAAAATATATATATTTTGATACATTCATACATTGTCTTGATGTAGTTTCATCTTTAAGCCTTTAGGCATTGTAGCATCAGCACCACCTTCGTTTGTTGTTGTGCTCGTTTTCAATTTAAACGGGTTCATTCCCTACAACAATTGAAATTAAAAATTTGGATTCATCAATAGTTTGTGAAAGTAACCTTACCGAAAGCTTGAGTGTTAGTTTTATATACTAATAGAGCATAATAATTGCTGGTGTTATTGTTCACAAAGTCAATTCAATTATATATTGTGTTTGTAATTAAAATGCATTAAACATGAAATGGAAATCTGAATGAAATACTGACTAAATTAATCAATAAAAAGTTAGAAACATCAAGAGATCACGTAAGTTGCTTATAATCAAAAAAATTAACCAAAACAGAATGAACACCATAGATAACTAA
>JAANYP010000010.1:0-25881 GCA_020465985.1 Centrapalus pauciflorus
AGATAGGCTTGGATTTGTGCAGGGATCTGCTGACTTATGCAATGGCTGACTTTTTGTGCAGATTTGCACCAAGAGTCAACTATCTTTTGAAGCTTAGCATGTTTTATATCTGTTTCTCTCTTTTCTTCCAGTAAAATGGAGTTGATGTGTTTTAATTCATCAAGCTCAGTTTCCAACTTATGGAAACTGTCCAGTTTACTGGATTTTGTTTCAAGATCAGCTTTAAGCTTAGAGATTTCAGATGATAAAACAATATGCTTCTCAACAGCAGCTTTCAAATCAACAAGCATGTATTCAAACATTTTAACTTTTTCTTCAGAACTGTAATTCATAAAATTTTATACCTTATACATCATTGTAGGGTTCCAGTTCTCCAAGCTGCTGAAGGCTTCAGCTTCAGCCAGATCCTGTTTGAAGTTGCTTGTTGATGGGACATCAGTGTTGGCCATCAGACATTGATTGTCTTCTTCATCTGAAGATGAATCAGACTCCTCCCAGTCACAAGTCTCTGCCATGAGTCCCTTTTGTTGGTTGGAAACCACTGAGTTTTTCAACTTCCTCAGCTTAGCCATAGCCATAAGGTACTTAACCCTATAGCCATCATCCCTGTTTGTCTTGTGTGGTTTGGATGACTGACCAACAGCTTTTGACACACAGTCAGCAGCTATATGGCCAGGTTTGCCACATTTGAAGCACTCAGCTTTGGTCTTATCAAATGCCTTCTTTTTAACACCATTTGAGCCTCCCTGCAGCATGTTTCTTCCAAACCTTTTCTTGTTGAACCTTTTGACAAGCATGGCTATCATTTGCTCATCATCCAGTTCAGCAAGATCTGCAATGTCTTCCTCATCAGATACTTCCTCCTTATCATCAGCCTGTTGATCAGGTTGAGTGAACACATCACCCATCTGACTTACAGGTTGTCTCACGCTGGTCACAAAGGCTGCACCTTTCTTAGACATTTCCAAGGCATTTCTCTTCTGTTGCCTTGACTGCTCGTCATTCAGCAAGGATCCATACAGGTTAACAAGATCCATACTTCTGATGGTACCTGAATTTCTTAAGATTGTAGAAAAATAATTCCATTCTTCAGGTAGGATGTCTAAGAATTTGTTCACCAGAGTCAGGCTGTCTTTGGTGATCCCAGCAGCTTTGAGATCATTAACAAGAGCAGTAAACCTGGTGTAGGTTTCATTGAGAGTCTCCTTTGGTTTTGTAAAGAAAAGTTCAACTGTCTAACACGATTGTTAATCCTGTTATCCAGTGTGATTGTGGGTCCATCATAGACGGTACACAAAGTATCCCACATCTCCTTTGCAGTCTTCATTTTCTCAACCTGTTAGAACACATCCTCAGGCAGAGAGATGACCAGGTTATTTCTGGCCTTTGCATCAAGAGCCACCAACCATTTGTCTTCATCAGACCATTGAGCTTTTGCTTTCTCAAATGTTCTGATTTCAGGAGCAGCTCCTTCAACAGCAGGAGTTATAGTTGTTACAGAGGTTGGCACATAGGGACCCTCCATCACAATCTCTGGTAGTTGTACATACAGATTCTCTAAGTAGAGCATCATTCTTCACTTCCAACCAGAAAAGTTCTGATGATTTAACTTTGGAGGTTTGCCCATTAAGCCATTGTCATAGTATGAGGAACTTGCAGCACTGTTGTCCATGAAAACTTTAGGAGAATGAGAGATCTAGAATGACACACACTCTAAACTGCTCTGATACCAGTTGTAGGTCCCAAAGGATATCCCAAGTATATAACCTTAAGCTGTAGAAGGGGGGGTGAATACAGCTATTAAGAACTACACACAATTTTCTCAATGTTTGTATGTATTATCAACAAATGTTAATTACAAACGAGCTTGAATGCGGAAACGTTCAAGCTGAGATGACAGATACAACAGTATGGTTACTAGTCTAAGACAAACTCAAACTAGTTTACAATGAATACACTCACTAAGAATCACTCACTGTGTTTACAAGACTCAGAGGAACATCTTGGATAAGAACAGCTTAGACACAAAGCAGTGTTTTATCCAAACAGACTTGCATGCATGAAAGACACACTTGAATGCACGTTCACTCTTGCGTTCAGCACTTAGCTTTTTGGCTTATTCTTTCAATCCTTGGAAGTCTCCTTTTATACTTACTCAGAGGATCTAAGAGAAGCTTCTTCATTGGATGAAAGGAAAAAATGAAAAGTCTTGTTGAAAAGACAACATAAGCTTTTCTGCACATTCTGAAAAGCAGACATGCTTTTATGCAGCAGAACTTTTGTCTTTTCACTTTGTCTACTGTTGCATTAGCTTTAACTAAATAAGGAATGTCAACTTTGCGTCTTTCTTCCTTTGTTAAGGCCTATTTTGATATAAGAAAAAGGTCTGTCACCCTTTTTCAAATATCCTTTTGTCTTCATGTAACAGAACAGCGTGGGCAGGCTGAGCAGTTCTGATTTCCACTTTGTCTTCGACTTTGTAAACTGATCTTGTAGCCAAAAACAATACATGAGAACTTGGAAACATATTCCATGAAGTGTTTAGCCTGTTCACAAAGAACAGGTTCTGTTCACAAAGAACAGAACACTTGTAAACTGCCCAAGCTGCTCACTAGTGTTGAGCAGCGTAGACAATTTATGTCCAGCCTATTCAGCAGACTGAACAGCTTGGGCAAACTGCCTTTGTTGCAACACATGCACCATATAGAACAGCTTTGGGCTGATATTGCAAATCATTTTCAGGTCTCAATAAGACATATAACAGGCCTTAAATTCAACCTTCAAATGCATCAACAGGTTTGATTAAGAATCTCCCCCTCAGATGCAGAACAGGTTTGACTGAGGCCTTTTTGTGCCTAACAGGGCCCTACTAATTCTTTTACCTTCTATGAAGCACATTTTGGTCCTAAATGGAAACACCTTGTACATATTATTCAGCAGTGTTTAAGCCCTAAACAGACTGGTTGGTCTGAATTTTCTTCAAATATTGCCACTGCCTTAGGGTGCTTATCAACAGGCCAACAGTTCAATTTTTCAAATATGATTTTTCAAGGGATGTTAAGGCACCATGCCTTAAAGAATGGGAAATTTTTTATGTATCCACGGTTTTTGGCAGAAATAATTGCAAAATCTTGCAATAATTTTAAAGTACATAAAAGGATACATGTTTCCCATTGGCACTCTTTACGTACTATTAAAAGACTTTTGAAACCAAGTGCCAATTTTCACAGTGTGGATGTCCCTTTGCCTCATGCAATGTAGGATGTCCATCCAAGAAACAGAGGAGGGGGTCCTGAGTAGGCTCAGCCATCTATTACTGCTTCACCCCCAGGACCCCAACCCACTCCTCGTGATACAAATCCTTCCTCTGCACCTTCTACTATACATACCTACCCAGCCCCCTCACTAAAAATATATAAATGACAAAGGGTTGTAGGAGCTCCTTCCTCCTCAATCCAATCGCCAGAGCCAAATAGCCCTATGCAGGGGGACACTCCTGCACAGAATATCGATAGGGAACCCATTGAGGATACTCCCACCCTCAATTTGGAGGTGAACATTCCATTAGAGGATGTTCATATGGGACTTGTGGCTGATACTACTGATGTCTCTACACAAGGGACACAGGACAGTATCAACATCTCTAAGACCACGCCCATGGCAACAGAGGGTGTGCAACAACCTTCTGGAAGTCCCCAGTACCAAGAACAAAGGGGCCTAGATGTTTCTACTTCTGGAATTCATGCCAGTGATAGATCTCAAATCCCACTATCATTTGAAGATCTTGAGGCTAGTCTGGAACTTATGGCATTGACGGATCAACAGCTGAAACCTGTTGTAGCCATTTTGGAACATTACAAGTCCATTATTGCTGCACAGGGATCACCAATCACAGCTCTGCAACAACTCACAGCAGCCCAACAACAAAGACTTGACCAGTTTCACCTTCGGTTCACTTTATGTGGTAACAAGATCATCCAGCTCGAGCAGATGGTTTGATCCCTGCTTGCAAAGCTTTTTGGTCCCTCTACTCAAACCAATGCATCCAAAAAGGGGGAGAATCAGGAGATCCCTATTCCATTCGAAACAGCTTCAACTTCTCTAACAACAGCTTCAGTTTCTAGGCTAACAGTCCCAACAATTTCTCAAGCTGTTAGTCTAGAAGCTCAAGTTGTTCCCATCAAGACAAGTGGAGTGTGCATCAAAGAAGGTTCACAAGCTCCTATCTTAGCAGTCCAAGCCACAATATCAACCTCCACAGAGAAGGGAAAGGGCATTTTGATTGAGCCTCCAAAGATTAAATTTGTTTCAAAAGAAGCCCAAGTTGCCCATGATGTTGAACCGGCCAGAAGATTGGTAGAAGAATAAAACCAGATTCTAGACCAGCAAACCCAAGAACCAATTGGAGATGATGAAACCTTAGGAGACTACCTAAGAGGGTTTGTGGTCAAAGATAACCAGAAGAAGAGGAAAAGGCCAACAGGGCCTTCAAACAG
Organism: Centrapalus pauciflorus; assembly: GCA_020465985.1. Taxonomy (NCBI): domain Eukaryota; kingdom Viridiplantae; phylum Streptophyta; class Magnoliopsida; order Asterales; family Asteraceae; genus Centrapalus; species Centrapalus pauciflorus. The sequence goes on from JAANYP010000010.1 coordinate 4,497, forward strand.
AACACAGAAGATTTTTTATCAATTTGTCTGCAACAGCTGGTATATCGAAGGTTATTGCTAAATCCTGGTCAACTGAAAAGCTTCAGGCTCTATATGACAAAGAAAAGGAAAAAGAAAAGGCCTCCACAGCCTCCCAATAAGTCCAAGTTCCTCAAGAACTAGCTCAAACAGTTGCTGATGCTCCTCAATCTGAACCCATCCAACAAGCAAAGTTTGATCAGGTAGAGAGAGTGTTGTTTGACCAACAACTGCAAAAGGCTACGAAAATTGAAAAGGTCCTGGATCAGCATGACTTCTCCAAACCTCCAATTACTTAATGGTATGCTAAGTCAATGGATGACATTGATTTAGTATATCATTTTGTAATCAAAAGAGAAGCTGGTCCAGAGGAAGAATACAAGAGTCTAATCCAACTGGTTCAAATATTGACTAGAGATGAGCTGACACAAATGCATAATATTGGAACTGCCAGTCACTCTAGGTCACCAATTGTGTGGATACAAGCAAATTTGAAAGATCTCAAAAGCATTTTGATCCAGAATCCACCAGAGTGGATATAGAAGCTGCCAAGGAAATGAAGATTGTACAGGTTGATTTATATGCCAAATCAATTACATATAGACTCAAGCTTGCAAACAGATCCAGCAGATTCTACAATTTTGAATTCCTTGATTTGCCAAAAGCATGGCTACTCCAGATGAGCTCTATGAAGATTGAATGTGATAAAGTGGAGTTAAAGAGAGAATTCATAAAGGCTATAAGGCAGAAACTTTCACAGTTGTAAGTTTTTTGATGCCTTAGTTTGTATATAACAGTTTTACTTTGTTTTATTTCCTTATTTGTATAGAAACTTAAAGTCTTGTGTAAAGAATTTAAGTTAGGGGGAGATTGTTGGGAAATAATCTAAGTATGTCAAGTTGTTAGTTAGATTTCTCAAGTTGTTAGTAGTATTTTTGTGTAATTACAAAGTTCAAGCTGCCAGTTCAACAAACTCAAGTTGCAAGTTCAATAGTTCAAGCTGCCAGAGTTAAAAGTTCAAGCTGCTTAACAGAACAGAAAGTGCTGAAATTCAGGAAGTGATATATATTTCAAGATTTGAAGATCTTCCAAGCATATCTACTACCAAAGAAATCAGAGTTCGTCAAGGAAACAAATTAGAAGGCTGTATATATAGATAGACTAGGTCTTTCTATTGTAAGTGTGTATGTGCAAATCCTGTAATCGTGGTGCTTCATTGTAATTGCTTTCTGATAAGTTTCTCAAGCCTCTAAGGTTGTAAAACCCTAAGAACAATTAGTGTTCTTCGTCTAATCAAACATATTAGAGGTGATTGTAATCAAAGATTTTGGCAATATAAAAGTTTTGATATTAGTTATATTTATTTGACTATCTGTTCTTTATTGTTCTTAAAGTTTTCTTAAAACAGTTAAGTGTTATTCCGCTAACTTCTTAATTGGACTTTGATTCAAAACAAGGTTATTGGTTTACACTCTGATCTATTGAAACTAGTTAATCTTAAGTGATTTTTGATCTTGACACACTCCCCCTCAAATTAATATTATTTCTTTTTACAAAATGAAACAAAGCTTTTTAACTTTGGGGGAAATGAAACAAAGTTATTTGTGAAATAATGAGTCCATGTCCACATAAGATTCCTGTTTGCACAATAGACATAATCTATTTGACCTACTTTCAGCGCTGGGGTGATGTTAACAGTGATAGGATTTCCAAATAATCATTGTGAAATCCTTTATCATGAAAGAATCACTCTTATTTGTTCCGGCTTAGTCACTTTGGACTAGCAGTTTATAGTCACGTAGACTGTTAGACTCGATGTGTCATAAAAGTGTATATAATCAGCTCTAGACACAATGTGCATCAAAAGAAGTTGGAGACCGGAGTAAATGTTGTTTCAATATCAATAATATCAAAATGATATATCGATAGAAATATGGTATATCTCCGCGATTATTGAAACAGAAATCTTTTGAGAGACAACTAAGTAGTTGGTGGGGTTAAGTGCATGCATCACTGGGTCCATGATGTCTTTTTCAATATCAGGTCGCCTAGAGCTTGATAGATTATGTGGATTACCCAGCCAACACAGTGTAGGTATGATTTTCTTTTCTTCAAATCCTTTCTCAACTCTCAGATCTCAGCATTTTTCAACTAAGCTCCATCCGGCTCACTTTTGAGAAATAAATTCAGTCAGCTTTACAGTGAAATCATGATCTGATGCACCACCATCTCCTTTGAATATATCCCTCTCACTTACATTTCACCTCTGCTCGACCCTGTCAGTATCCCGTGATATCTGACACTTCTCAACTAATAGACCTAAAGAACCCTCACCCACACAAACTATAGGTGGTTTGCTCCTTGTGTAGGTCCCAAGAGGTTCCCAAAGTATATAGTTATAAGCTGTAGAGGGGGGTGAATACAGCAATTTAAAAACTAGACACTCTTTTCTCAATGTTTGTATGTATTATCAACAATTTGTTAATTACAAACAAGCTTGAATGCGGAATAGTTCAAGCTGAGATGACAGATACAACAGTATGCTTACTAGTCTAAGACAGACTCAAACTAGTATACAATGAATACACTCACTAAGAAGCACTCACTGTGTTTAAAAGACTTAAAGGAACGGCTTATGTAAAACAGCTTATACACACAGATGCTGGTTTACACAGAAGGTTTGCATGCATGAAAATCACACTTGCACGTTCACTCTTGGGTTTCAGCACTTAGCTTTCTTCACACTTCTTTCTGACCTTAGAAGCTTCCTTTTTTACTCACTTAGAGGATCTAAGAGAAACATCTTCATTGGACGGAATGAAAAAGGAGAAGTCTTGTTGAAAAGACAACATAACCTTTTCTGCACTTTTCTGAAAAGCAGACTTGTCTTCACATGTGCAGAACTTTTGTCTTTTTACTTTGTCTACTGTTGCATTGCCTTTAACTAATTTAGGAATGTCAACTTTGCGTCTTTCTTCCTTGTAAAGGCCTATTTTGATATAAGAAAAAGGTCTGTCACCCTTTTTCAAATAACCTTTTGTCTTCATGTTACAGAACAGCTTGGGCAGGCTGAGCATTTCTGTTTTCCACTTTGTCTTCGACTTTGTAAACTGATCTTGTAGTCAAAAACAATACATGATGACTTGGAAACATATTCCATAAAGTGTTTAGCCTGTTCACAAAGAACAGGTTCTGTTCACAAAGAACAGAACACTTTAAAAATGCCCAAGCTGCTCAACAGTGTAGAGCAGCGTAGACAGTTTATGTCCAGCCTGTTCAGCAGACAGAGCAGCTTGGACAAACTGTCTAAGTTGCAACACATGCAACATATAGAACAGCTTTAGACTGATATTGCAAATCATTTTCAGGTTTCAATAAGACATATAACAGGCCTTAAATTCAACCTTCAAATCCATCAACAGGTTTGATTATAAATCTCCCCCTCAGATGTAGAACAGGTTTGACTGAGGCCTTTTTGTGCCTAACAATCTCCCCCTATTTGCAATAACCAGTCCAAGCTGGTCTTATCAAAAATCACTATATATTTTTACAGTACATTTGCTGAAATAAAATTACAACATTACAGTAAAGTAAAAGATCAGTTTATATATACACTGATTCTTGACTATACTAGAACAACACATGTTCTTACAAGAGTACAACTAATGTACTAATGTATTTTACAACTAATGTAAAAGCAAAAATTACAACTTATGTAATAATGTACAACTAATGTACAGGATGTACAACTAATGTACAAGATGTTTGGACTGTTTGAGTTGGGAGCAGAAAACGGTAAGCCTGTCCAACTGATGGACAGCTTCCATTCTTCACCTACCCAGATGGTAGATGGACTTCATATCAATGGAGAAGGATCCTGAACCATCCTTTCCAGTTCTTCCCTTGTATCCTCAAGTTCCTCAATTTCACTTCTGATAATCATGAACTTGGGATCATTGAGCTCTCCTCTTTCATAGAAGCCTCTGAGCTGATCCCAGATGGCTGCTCTCCATTTGCTAGACTGCCTGAAAGAAACTGCAAGTCTGAAGGCGGCAAGTTGTCTCAGATCAACTTTGTATAGTTCTGAGGCCCTTTGGAAGCACTTTTTCTGAGTTAGGGGATCTACAAAAAATGCCCCCAGCTCAGGTTCTTCTATAATCTTGCCATCCTCAAACTCTATTCCTTTAGGCAGACTATGATCAACTCCTTTTATTTCAAGGGCATAGTCGCCCTGTTCAATCAGCGTAAGGAGTAGCTCCATCTCTGTATCCTTCTTTGTCCTTCTGGCCTTTAATTTGGGGTATGTCACAGAGACACCCTCTTTTACTTCTTTTGGAATCAGGCCCAGCTCACTTACTCTCTCCATCAGCTTCTTGATGTATGCCCTGATAGTCTTAGCCGTTTCTGACTTAGACTGGCTCAGGGCAACTGCCAGTTCCACCCATTCCCTGTATCCCATCTGTGCAACATCAGTGTGATCGTAGGATTCCATTTCAGGGCCTGTTGCACCCATCCTGGTGATCTGAAGCTTCCACTGTGTGCCTTTTCTTGAAATGGAAACAACTTTGGCAATCGCTTCCTTGGCAAGCCTTCTAGTAGCAACATCATGAAATTTCTTTCTAGCCAAGTTGTCAAAGTGGAATTTGGCTCTGGCAGAGGGTACTTGAGTCTTGGTCACAGAGACCTGAGCACCCTGTGCTTTTTCTCCCTCCTTTTCTCCTGCTGATACCTTAGCAGCTTCCATTAATTTCTTTTGCACCTCCAAGGTAGACATTTTAATTTTCTTTGCTTCTTGGAGTGCAAAAGATTTAGCAGCTTTAGCAGATTCTTCTTCTTTTCTCAATTCCTCCAGAGCTTGAAGCTGTTCTTCTCTAAACTCAAAGTACTTGTGCATAGGAAGACCCATCTCTTTAGCCCTGGCTTTGTGAAACTTAAGATCAGCTGCTTTCTGCTGTTGTTGATCAATGGCTGCTTTTTCTTTTCCTTTAGCTGCTGCTGTAGTGACAGCAGCCTCAGGAATTTCTTCTTCTTCTTCTTCTTCTTCAGTTAGAATTAAGTGCCTCCTTTTACTGCTAGGCCTGTCCTCAGGAATGACTTCCTCCCCCTTAGACTGAGCAAGGTTTGGAGAGACAGCCTGAGTAGGCATAGCAGCTTGAGAGGCACCTTCAGCTGTACCTGTAGATGTCCCTGCTGGTTGACCAGTGGGAGTTGTAGGTACTGCTTTCTCCTTAGGAGAAGAGGTTTTCTCCCCCTTAGACTTAGTCTTCGAGGCAGATGACTTCTCCCCCTTTGAAGGAGATGGAACAACACCTTCAACACCTGGGCTGCCTGAAGACACAAAGTCAGCAGGCTTACCAGCAGTTTTGGCAGCAGGTTTGGGGCCAACCAGGCTTGTCATTAAGAAAGCCAGGTTGTCCTTAACCTCTGCAAGCTGGGAAAGACAGGCCTGAAGAGAAGAGGCTTGGGAATCAGCAAGAGTGGTCAGCTTAACAATGTTTTCTCTATCAGAAGCTGTGAACAACAGGCTTTGAAGCTGTGCAAGATGGACTTCAAGAGTATCTTGCACATCAGCAAGGTCTGAGGACACAGTATTTGATAGAGAGCCAATAAGAGTGTTCAGGCTGGCCAAAGTGTTAGGAAGGGTAGTGTTGCAAGAAGTGAGGAGAGATGACAGCTGTTGGGAAATGGCTGCCATAGAGGACACAGAGTCCTGTTGTAATGAGAGGATAGAGGAGAGAGAGTTGGATACAGTTTGCAGCTGTGTAGTGAGTGCAATCAGCTGTGGAGAGTTGTCAGTTTGGGGAGTGACTGGGAAGGATTCTTTGAACATATCAAAGAAGCCTTTGAGCTGCTCAGACACAGAGTCTGAGATGATGGATGGTAGGGAGTGCATGGTGTTTTCCAAAGAACCAACTTTGTTGGTCAGCAAAGAAAGCTGATCCTTCAAAGGCAGGTCTTTGGGAGATGGAGGTGTATGGGTAGACTGTTTGGAGTGAGTGGATGGAGAAGATGATGATGAGGCTGGTGTTTGAGGATGTGATGGAGAGGGAAGAAGGACTTGGGACAGAAGCTCCATAGCCTGGGCAAAAGTAAGATGGCCCAGGTTGGAGGGATCAAGAGGTCCTTCAGCAGCGGCTGTAGCTGCATCACCAGGAGAAGGGGATGATGTTTGGGGCCTTTCAGATGCTGCTGCTGTTGCAACACCCTCATGAAGACCAGTGGAGGTTCCCTCTGCAGTGCCTTGGTCTAAAGGCACCTCATCATTGGGAGATGGGATATGCATTTCAACATCAGCAGTGGTGAAACCTGCTGATGGAATGTGCATGAAGGGAGCAGCCTCACCAGAGGGATGGTGTGATCCCTGAGGTTCATCAGCTTGGGTTGTTGGTCCCTCAGCAGCTGGTTGGTGTAGAACAGCTGTATCATGGGGAGCAGAAGTTTGAGGCTGAGCTGCTGATTGGTCTATATCAGCAGCGTGGACACCTCGTGCAGACTCAGGATGTGAGGAGATATGAGTGGGGGACAGTGTGGACACAATATGGAGTGGAGAGGACTCCTGTCTTTCAATATCCTCAGCCTGTTGGGAGGCTGGGATAGTTGATGTGGGTATCTCCGTTTGTACAACTGGTTCCTGTTGGGAGGAACCAGAGGGTCTAGGCTGACTCTGGGTAGACTCAGATTGGAGTGAAGCAGGCTCCAAATGAGCTGAACCTGCTCCCAAAATAGGAGAGGCAGCTGGGGTTGCTTCTTTTTCAACTGAACCCTGTTGAGAGGGAATAGAGGAGGTGGTTTTGTGGGCTGTTTTCTTTTTGGCTAGTGATTTGCGTTGGTAATGGATGGATGATGTGGGTGATTGTGGAGTAGGAAGAGGATCTGTTTGGACAGGATGTGAGACTGGGCTAGGAACAGTGAGGTTGGCCTGTTCCATGGTCTCTTGTGCCACAGAGGCACCAGCCACAAAGGCTTCAGGCTCAACAAATGAACCAGGGTGAGGAGTCTGCTCTTCCTCAGCCATAGAGGCTAAAGGAACAGACTCAGACTGAGCTGTGTTGGCCTTCTTTTTCACAGGCCCAGCTTCAGTTGCCAGGGTCCTTTTGACAAGCTTGGACCTGGCTTTGGATTTTCTGGTGGGAGCAGTCTCTGGATCCACCCTCACAGTAGAGGGTCCTTCCACCAAACCTAGCAGCCTCCTCATTGGTGTGGATAAAGGAGGCTCATTCTGGAGTATAGAAAACTCTATTCCTATAACTGGGAGTGCAGCAGTCTTAAGAAGAGGCTGAGAGTTATAGAGACGCTCACCACAAACATGTCTGAAAATGAGGCTCAGAAACCTGGGATATCGAACAGCAGCTGGTCTTGACTCTTGCTGCACCAGGTTCCTCATATTCACAAAAATCCATTTACCCATATCAAGGGTAGTCCCATCCACGAACTGTAGGGCGATAGGAACTTCATCTCTGCTGAGTTGGTCAAATGAACCAACTTTGCTTCCAAAACACATCACCACTGAGGCGAATAAGAAGCTGTAGGTAGGAGAGAGGTCCTTTCTGAACAGTGTTGCTCCTATTTTGGGTTCTGCCACACCACAGAAGCGTAGCAGATTGCCCATTTGATCATTTTCAGCTTGGGGCTTATCGTAAGTTGCAGCAGTTGGTAGATGTAGCACCTCCCTGAGCAGATCAGAACTAATTTCAATGGTCTGAGTCCCATTGAGAATAGTACCTTGGATGACTTTGGTTTCTGGGTTGTAAGCACAGGTGTACCAAAACTCATATACCATCTCCTGGTACAGGACACCAGGAGATGCAGTCATCGCGTAGTTCAACGGATGAACTTGAAGGAACTCCACCATTTCTTCATAACCCTTCCCCACATAGTTTTTGGGAATGGTTAAGTTAGCAATGTAGTTGGTGGGTTTGATAGTCAGCATTGTGGTGACTGACGAGTGTATGACAACGTCCTCACCAACGAACACTGGGAGAAAGGGATTAGGTCTGTGAGCCATTTGGGAATTTTTGAGGTTCGAAGAAGCAAAAGACACTTAGTCGATTTTTAGGGTTCTTGAGGATTTCTGGAAATGATGAGGAAGACGAAGATGAAACAGTATGTAGGTATTTATAGGATTTGAATGGTCGTGTGTATGAGAGAGAAAAGATTTGGGCGGTTTGATTTGAAATGTTAGTTGACGGAAAAACGGAACGGTTGTCCATGTCAGAACATTTGTCAGGCCACTTGACCTTTTTAATCACTAACACACGTAACCCACATTATCCGCAGTAATACAAACACTGATAAACATCAATCATATATAATATATATATACCAAACATATGCAAAATCACAATGTAAGACAACTTAGACTGCTATCGTCACACGGGATGTACCAACAGACTCCCCCTTGACGATAGCTTCTAATAATTCACACATTTGATTTAAGAACATGGTTTATTATTGATTCAGAACACTACCAGCATACAGACCTTTTTCAACACATACCTTGACCACATTTTCATACTTACTCGCTTCAGCATCCATATGTGCGTCACTGGAAATCTTACAATTATACAAGATTTGCAGATCTTCTTTAGATAGGTTCACCAGGTGAAGCGGGTCATAGACTCTAAGAATAACTTTTTCTTCTAAGTCTTCCATAACCGCTTCCCCAGTTTCCGTGTCAGCATACCACCACTTCAGATTCTTCAGAATGTTTTGTGGCATTGGCTTAAGAGGTACCTTCCTAAGACATCTGGCTGGCTTATAATGAATCCTCATCCAAGGTCGACCAGTTAGAGGGTCGATACGTGATGGATCCTCTACTCTTTTCCCAACTCTTGGACTCAGACGCTCAAATTTTCTCGATCTTCCCTCCTTTCTTATGATTCTTGCGATAACGTCCGCATAGGGATCATTGCCAATGTTTATCAGATCTTTCCATGCTAGATCTGCAATTTCGATCTTTGGCAGGGAGTTGAACGCTTTTAAGGTTCGCCTCATGTACTGAAGCCCGTCTTTTCTCTTTATTATAAATAGCTGCAGTTCTCTGTCAAAGAACCAGCTTAAGATTCGCTCAGACAGCTTCCCCGTACCTGGCACTCTCATTGTCCTTTTAATTGTTGCTTCCTTCTCTTCAGCCCTGAACCATAGCTTTCGTTTTTCTTCATTAGTTAGCTCTCTTGCAGGTTCCTCTGTCGATGGCTGAGGATTTAAAGCAACATTAACTATATCTGCATCGACAATGTTATGTCCATCAATCATATAAGTATCAGTGATAGGATTCTGCTGCACTATTATCTCGTCAGCTTCATCATCCTCATCAGCAAGTACTTCATCATCTGATCGCCAGTCGACTATCTCCTCTGGCGCAAACTCCCCTTCTTCAAGCTCTTCATCTTCGTTATCAAAGCCTACATCCAGTGGATCATCATCAAGATCCATGAGCGCTTCAATCATCTCACTGATCTCAAAGTCTGTAGGCTCCTTAGATGAGCTAGCTTCACCCCTGTGTCCTTCGCCTTGACTAGGCTCCCCCTGAATTTGAGTAACTTGAGCTGCAGGAAAATCTACAGACTCAATCTCTTTATTTGCACTGGGATCATTGCCTTCATCATCATCATCTTCTCGCTGTACTTCCTGATCTTTACAACTTGTCTCCCCCTGAGTTTGTAGATTTTTCATAAGTTGCTCTAGGAGGGACCGCATTGCTCGGATTTCAGATGATTGATCAGCAACAAATGATTTAATTTCCGTGTTTTCTTCTCTAACACTTTCAACAATCGTTCTTAGTTCGGCATTCTCCTTATCAAGATTAGAGTTATGCTCTTGGAGTTCACCGACTGCTTTTGTGAGAGATATGATCTGAATGTTCTGAAAGTCGACACGGCTCTTGAGTTGCATGATTCGTTGATTGTCGGTATAGGCTTCGGATGTAGAAGGAATGGACTGAATGGGAGCAGGATTGAATGGTTGGGGAATGTAGGGTTCATGTTGTTGAGGTGGCGGTGATGGTGGAGCGGTAACTTGAGGTTGGGTCTGGGTTTGAGGCGGAGGTTGTGCATCGGACTGTGATGAAGTCCCCTGCATAAACCTGTGACGTTTGGCCCGTTGCCTTGTCACCAACTGAGGAGTCTCATCTTCTTCAAAATCTGACTCCTCCAATTCTCTGGCCTCTCGCCTCCTCGAAGCACCTTCATTAATAATCAATCGTGAACCATAGGTTCCAATTTGAATCTTAGATACGATGTAATCAAAACCAGCCTTCTTAGGCGCAAAACACACCATGAATACGTGGACTAAGAAACGCCATTGTCCTATCAACCCGCTTTTCATATACGAAGATTTTGTAACGTCCAAGCTGTATCCCATTCTCAAAAATGCTGCTTGCCTAATACTTAAAGAAAAGTCTATAGGCCCGTCCTCTTGTTCTTGGGAACCCAGCTGCAGTACTTGACGCAAAATATCAGCAGAGAAAACCAAAGGTTGTCCGGCAATTCTGGTTCTTAACACTGTCGGGGTGACAGTGCAGTCCACCTGTAAGTGATCGTAAAATTGACGTACATATGAAATCACAATCGGAATATTTTCATACAACACATAACTGATCCTAGACTCCGCTAGAAAATCTAAAACTTCTCGAAATCCCTGCGCCTCAGGGATGTTATGAGCAGGATTCAGTACCATATTGTGCTTAGGAACAAAAGCACGAAGCGCCATATCTGCACAATACATAAAATTGTTAGACTTATTAAAAATCAATAAACTTGTTTAAATTCAAATTTGTTTTATTTTGTATTTGATTAAATACAAAATCTAACACAATTAAATTTCCACAAGTGTAATGAAATTTAAATTCAACAAAATAAATAAAGTACAGATTCGAGAGTAACAGATTCGAAGTGCCCATATTCGAATGCAATGGACAGATTCGAATAGACCCTATTCGAGTCTGATGGACAGATTCGAATATCATGGTCATCTCGAATCTATTGATAGATTCGAGAAACCCATGATCAGATTCGAATGCCCAAGATCAGATTCGAGAGGCCGACAGTTGTGTTTTCAACAAAAATCCAAGATTTTAACCTTTTTGAACTAGGTAAATCACATACTTTAGTTCAACTAAGTTCTAATCACTGATTTATGCCTTTAATTTGATATTTTATAGGTCCTAACTTAGTTATTTATGAATAACCCTATTTTGACCAATAAAACATCAAAATGTGATGTTTAAGCCCAAATTTGTGTATGAAACCACCAAAATCTTGTACAATCATGTTGCTTATACCTAGATTTGAAAGTAGAATCGACCACAAAAGCTTTAGAATCGACGAAATGTCGTTTAGTAGAAATACGATAGACTCGAGAATAGATTCGAGATCGCCAGTGACAGATTCGAGAAATCAGATTCGAGAACAGTGAGAAGTAAATGCCTTCACTGTGGACCTTTATATACTAACTACCTTCGAGTCTATGTGTAGATTCGAGTCTACTGACAGATTCGAGAACTTCAAATTCGAGTCTGTCTTAGATTCGAAGCTACAAACACTTAGAAAAATTTCGGAAATTTTGAAATAATTTCAACTTTTTCCAACTATTTTCTACTGTGTAGTGTAACCAGATAAACTATGCCAAATCTTTTACCCTAAGCTCAGATATTTCACGCATTGTATATTTTATCCAACTTTGAATGCACCCTCAGTAACTTTTGACCTTTTACCTAAGTAAAAACTAAACTATACTAAAATAAAATAAAATAAACTAAGGTAAAAATAAAGTAAAATAAAATTTTGACCAAAAATTTAATCTAAACTTGAGAAAAAATTTACAATCTAAGCGAAAAAACTTAACAATATATTTTTGATGAGTATAGTCTAGGAAAGGTTCAATCAGATAGCGATGTCCGATACTAACTTTCAGTACTTAAACTTTCACACTTAGGAATTTTTTGACTTCCTTTGATTGTTTGTCATGACATACCCACTTAGCCGATTGTTGGTATTTTACCCTGTTAAACATTCTACATTTCGGAATATCCCTTGGCCTTTTTATTTATCAGGAAATTATCTTACGTGACTCAGACATAGACATACTTTTATGATCAAGGCACACAGACAAAATTCTAACTTGTTGGTATTTGCAAACTTTCTTTAAAAGACAAACATCGGACACAGGTCTGTATTCTCATACAACAAAGTGTCTTAGTTCGACTTAAGGTTTAACTTTAAAGTTAGCAGATAGCGGTGACAGGTCTGTACTGACGTACAACAAAGCGACATGTCTGCTAACCCGAATCTAAACAGAGACAACAGGTCTGTACTTACGTACAACAGAGTTGCATGTTTTCGACTCTCAGTTACATATGATATTTCTATTCTTTCCATTTTAGATGTATTTGATGTTGCCATACATCCCCAGAAAGTTTGCATACCTCATTTAGACTCAATGTTTGTATGTCTTGTACATAAAAATTAAGACCGATTGGTCATACATCTAAGCTAGTGACACGTTTGACTTTTTCTAGAATATTTTATTAGCCTTGAGATTCCCTATATGTATTGTGCCTACCAACACATCAAACTAAATAAAGTATAACACTTAGGATTTAGTTGCATTATGTGTGAAAGCCTAAATACTTAGAGTCTGTAACGACGGTGCTAATTTTCGTCACTTTGAACCTAAGTATCTAAGACCTAACTCTTTTTGTTTTTGATATTCTCTTTTTTTTGTATTTTTGTAATTTACTCTCTTTTTTCTTTTGTTTTTCATAGCAAAAAGCAGTAAACTAAGCTAATCTACTAACTTACTAAAAATAGAAACTTACTAAAAATAGAAACTTTCCTAAATTAGAAACTTTCCTAAATTAGCAGACTACTGTAAAAAAGAAAGAAATATAACAACTATAAAAGGAAATAAAATACTACTAAGGTCAATTTACTCTGGGTTGCGCATTCCATTAAGTTGAATTAAATACTCAAATCGTGACTTATCAAACGCTTTGGTAAATAAATCAGCATTATTATCTTCAGTTGCCACTTTTACCAGTTTTATCAAGTTCTTTTCAGCACAATCACGAATAAAATGATGCCTTATGTCTATGTGCTTTGTTTTACTGTGTTTAACTGGATTATTTGTTATCGCAATTGTAGATTGATTGTCTATCCTAATTGGAGTTTGAGTGTAAGCCAAACCGTAATCCCGCAATTGTTGTTGTATCCACAGAACCTGTGAACAGCAACTACCCGCAGCTACATACTCGGCCTCGCACGTTGACACGGCTACCGATGTTTGTTTCTTGCATTGCCAGGATACCAGTCTCCCTCCGAGGAACTGACAACCTCCAGTCGTTGATTTGCGCGTCAAGCTGCATCCTCCGTAGTCTGAATCCGTGAATGCCTCCAACTCTAGATCTCCCTCCGCGTGATACCAAAGTCCCAGCTTCGGTTTCGACTTGAGGTATCGTAGAATCCGCTTCACAGCTTTCATATGCATCTCCTTCGGATTCGCTTGAAACCTTGCACAAATACAAACAGCAAACATAATGTCAGGTCTTGAAGCAGTTAAATACATAAGTGACCCAATCATGGCCCGATATAAAGTCGGATCCACATCGGAATCACTTTCAGTACCCGGCCCGAGATTGTGATTCACTTGAATCGGCGTGCTGAAATGGGCAGTCAACTTTGTTCCTTCCATCCCAAACCGTTCCAATATGTCATAGACATACTTGGTCTGATGGATAAACATGCCTTCCTTCTTCTGGTCAACTTGTAACCCCAAAAAGAAATTCAACTCTCCCATAGCACTCATCTCGAACTTAGACTTCATAACCTTCTCGAAATCTTTGCACATCTGTTCGTCTGATGATCCAAAAATGATATCATCTACGTACACTTGTACCAAGATAAAGTGATCTCCCTTTCTCTTCACAAATAGAGTACTATCTATCCTACCCCTCTCAAAGCCATTTTCTAAAAGATGGTTGGATAGAGTCTCATACCATGCCCTAGGTGCCTGATGTAATCCATAAAGAGCCTTATCTAATCGATATACTCCATCAGGATATTTAGGATCTGTAAACCCGGGCGGTTGTTCTACATACACCAACTCCTTCACTTTCCCATACAGGAAAGCACTCTTAACATCTAACTGATATACCTTAAATCCCTTGAAGGAGGCAAAAGCTAAAAACAACCTAATTGCTTCTAACCTTGCTACTGGTGCAAAAACTTCGTTGTAATCGATTCCCTCCTCTTGGTTGAAACCCTTTACAACTAATCTCGCCTTGTTGCGCGTGACTATACCCCGATCGTCTCTCTTGCACTTAAAAACCCATTTGGTTCCTATTGCAATCTCCCCTCGAGGTAACGGAACTAACTCCCACACTTCTAGTTTCCTAAATTGTGAAAGTTCTTCCTGCATCGCTTCAACCCAGGAGTTGTCCTTAAGTGCCATTTGCACGTTTTTGGGCTCTACTTGCGATATGAAACACGAATATAGACATGTATGATATGCCTCGGAGTCATTTATCATCGACAACAACACAGTGTTGTTATTTACACTACTCCGAGTCCTCACACCCTCGTTAGGATTTCCTATGATGCTATCTATAGGATGGTTCTTGTTAATCCTAGAGGTCTCTATTTCGTCTACCCTTAGATTGTCTCCTAAGTTGGATCCTATTTCACCTAAAGGGGGAACAGGCTCAGCTTCCACATTTTCTTTCTCACGGACGTTTTCCTCAGAGGCAGAACTTGATAGTTGAGTCTGATTCTCAGTGTTAGGTTCTTCTGGATTAGCAACTTCTGGAGAACTATCTACAGTCGCAGTAGGCTCGGACGTAGATTCGAACGTGGTCCTCGGAAAAATATGGCCATCGTCATTTAGGTGCAACGTCGCCATGTCTTTTTCGATTGTACCTGCAGTATCATCCAAAGGAATGTTAAAAGACTCAAATAACTTATCATAGTCAAATATCCATTCCGGACCAGTTTGGGGTTCATGTGTATAACTTGTGACTTCAATATTATACACAATCTCCACAGTACCACTCTTTTTGTTAAAAACCCGTTTGTTTGGTGAGTTTGGCACATAACCTAGGAAGTATCCTTCGTCAGCCTTTTCACCAAACTTCGGTTGATGTTTTGTTCTTAAAAGTGTGCATGGTACTCCAAACGGTTCGAATCCAGTTAAGTTAGGTGGCCGTTTATTCAAAATTTCATAACATGTTTTGTTCAATGATTTGACTGTAAGGACTCTATTTAAAATATGGCACGCGGTATTCACTGCCTCCCCCCAAAACATGGTAGGAAGCTTTGAATCCGAAAGCATAGTCCTTGCAGCCTCAATCAATGTTCTGTTTTTACGTTCGGCCACCCCATTCTGTTGAGGTTCATATGGTGCACTGAATTGATGCACGATGCCCTTTGATAGGCAATATACACCAATTACAGAGTTTTTAAATTCAGTCCCATTATCACTACGAATATGTTTAACCCTTGTTCCGTAGGAATTCTCCACTTGGTCTAAGAACCCGATGAGCTTTGCAGCCGTCTCGTCCTTCGTACCTAAAAAGAAAACCCATGAAAACCGTGAGTAATCGTCAGTGATAACTAAGCAAAACCAACTACCTCCTATACTCCTTTTGTTGATAGGGCCGAAAAGGTCCATATGCAACAAATCGAATGTCGAGGTTATGGAGTTCAGCTTCTTGGACTTGTGTGTCTTTTTATGTTGCTTGCCCTTCATGCACGGTAGACACTTGTCTTCAAATTGAAAGCTCTTCAGAGGCACACCTTGCACCAAACCATTCTTCGTTATGTAGTTCATTTTCCTTAGGTGCAAGTGAGCCATGCGTCTGTGCCACAAAACCGATTCTGTCTCTGAAGCTTTTGATAGTAAGCAGATCGGACCCATCGAATTATCTGGCTTGTTCATATCAAGCATGTACAAGTCATTCTTCCTTGGAGCCCGCATCAATATCCAATCTTCAGGTATCTTGAATCCCGGCTTGAGCACTAACGCCTCAGTGTCAGTAAATAACACCGAGTTCTTCTTATCACAGATTTGAGATACACTAATGAGATTATGAACCAATTTATCAACGTGATAAACTTGATCCAATGTAATCGTCCCATTAGTGACTTCTCCAGTTCCAGTGATATTTCCTCCTTTGTTGCCCGCGAATGATACAAATCCCCTATTACCCCCCTTGAAGTCTGTGAGAAGACTTCTTTCCCCCGTCATGTGCCTGGAGCAACCACTGTCGACGAACCACTTGTTGTTTGGACCGGTAGTTATCTCCTGCACATGAAAGAAAATAGGTTAGTTATCACGGGGAACCCAAGCCATGACTGACTTGGTAATACCATTCTCGTCCACATACTTGAACTCTTTCAAGTACCCATCTCGCCTTTCAGGTGACTTGGGCCTTTGAACTGAATTCTGTTGTGGTGCCGAGTGATTTAGATTCACTCTTTGCCTTTGAGTAGGCATTTGTTGTGGTGCTCTAGAATAAGTCTTATTATATTGCATTTCAGACTGTGATCCCTGAGCTTTTACCGGAACATATTGTCTAACAGGAGTATGTGACCTAACTGGAGTGTGTGACCTGCTAGGTGTGGTGCTCCTATAGACTTGTTGAGGTGCTGACCTAGAATGATTAAAGACACGATTCGGTGAATTTGTCCTAACCACTTCTTTTGGTCCAACCTTAACCGGTGTTTGTTTCACAACAAGTTTTGGTGCGGCCTGCACAGTTTTCTCGGTACTCTGAGAATTACTGCTGCTTGCCACACTTGTTGAGGGCTTAACAGGTGTTGGGTTCACTGTCTTAGGTGTAACATCAGCTTTCCTATTAGGGCAGTGAGAAGCAACGTGCCCTTTCTCGTGACATCTAAAGCAAGACATCTTATCCATGGACTTTTTGGTTGGTCCCTTAGATCTAGGTGTCTCACTAGTGTCTATTGCCTTTGGTACATCTACAGTGTCTGTCTCTTCGACCTGGTCAGCCCATGAAATTTTCTGTTTTCCTGCAGGTGTTTCACTGGAGGAAGACACAAATTTCACTTTCTTGACCTTGACAGTAGAGTCATCCACCTTAGGTGTATTTTCAACTTTAGGCTCAGGTGTCGGTTCAGGTAGGTCCTCTAAGTCTACTGAGTTGTCAGTTTTCTCCTGAGGCTGAGGCACATAGTTTGCATTGAACGGTGGAGGAATTTCGTGAAAACCTAGACCTACAGGCTTCTTAGACTGTCTTTGGGCATCTAAGACTTTCCCTAGGTTTAGGCTCGAATTCCTAAACTTTTCCAGCTTGCTATTTGCCTCTGCTACCTTAACTTTGGTCTCGGCTAGCTCTATGTCCTTATCTTTCAGACTTTTAGTCAAGGCTTCTACGTGCTCATACATAAGCTCTATCCTAACACACTGCTCACTCAGTTTGTCTTTTAGAACGATTACGTCTTGAGCATCAGCCTTAAGCTTTTCTTTTAAATCTTGTTTTATATCATTTAGGCTAGCATTTTCAATTTTTAAATTTTCATTTTGAGCAGCTATGGTCTTATGTGAGTCTAAAACTAGATTTAACCTATCATTAGAACTAACACATAAAGCACATAATTCACGAAATAGAGAATAAGAAAGACTAACCTTAGAGTTATCAGATTCCACGTTGGCCATCTGAGCAGCAAACTCCAGCACGGTCTGATCATTCGCTTTCTCTACCCACATCGGACTGTTTTCCCTTGTGGTCTGCTCATCTTCTTCACAACCATTTTCCGTAACTTCAGCCATGAAAGCTCTAGCATTGGACTCCGGATGTGAACTCCAGTCATAGGAACCATCTAGCTGTCTGTCGGATGTGACATTGGATATTAGACCCGCTAGATTGGCTTGACCAGATGAAGAACTCGGAAGATATCTTTGTTGGGACTGATTTTGGAACTGTCCCTGATGCTGACTCTGCCCCTGGTATGTCTCTACCTTCGGTCTTTGACACTCCCTGGCGAAGTGTCCAAGTCCTTGACAGTTATAGCATTTCACCTTGGACTTATCAAATCCTATCCCCTTGTTATTCATCTGTAGATTTCTTCCAGTTCTCTTTATGAATCTCTTAACCCTCTGGGTTACCATGGCCAGTTGCCATTTCAGATCCATTTCCTCTAAGTCATCAGGGTCGACCTGATCGTAGTCTTCATCCCAAAGAGCCGGATCATTAATCTTCCCTTGAACGCAATTTCCGTATGCGGCCACAAACGAAGCAAGCAGATTCAGATGCTCTTCCGCCGACTTTGCGCTCATTGGCATCTTCGAATAGCTCTGACTGGTCGATGCCTGTTGGACTTGAGGTTGCGGTTCTTCCGATCTTCCTAACCCTAAGAACGCGCGATTCAGTGAGTCTTCGGACTCTGGTGGCGATGACGTTTCTCCGGTGAAAAACGCTGTAGCACTCTTCTGATCAGCTGTCACTGATGATTTAGATGTCTTTCCAAAATACATCGCCGGATTTTGGACTTGCTCGTAATCAGTCTCAGCCTTTATCATTTCGAAGTGATATGCCCTCAACGTTCCCACGATGTCATCCAGTGATTGAGCATAGTATTTATCTTCATTCAGCTTAATCATTGCCACGTACATAGCCCATTTGGCTGGTAGGGCATCAAGAAGCTTGTTGTTTTTGTCAGTGTCAGAATACTCAATGCCATGACTTTCAAGCTCTGTTATCAGATGATAGAATCGTGTGATAATATCATCCAACTGTTCATCCTTAAGAGCCTTGAAAATTGCAAACTGTTGGGTCAACAGCTCTGTACGCTTTCTTCGTACCCGTGGATTACCCTCACACCTTTTCTGGAGAGACTCCCAAAGTTCTTTCGACGTCCTTTGAGTCCGAAATGTGTGCAAGATATCTTGAGGTAACGCCATACGGATAATGGAGAAAGCCTTGTTTTCAGCTTCAAATAGTTTCTTGTCATCCTCTTTCATCATCTGGTATGACAGAACCTTTTGACGGCCTTCAACCTCAGAAACTGGTGGAATGTACCCTTCATCAATGCACACCCACATGCGCATATCGTTGAATCGTACAAAATCCGTAAATCTGTCCTTCCACCAGTAATAATCCTCAACTTTCATCAGCTTAGGTGGTGCATTGGCCTTCCCAACTTCGTGATCCATCTCAAGGAATTTCTGAAGGTTTGACATCTTTTCTGAAACAAATTGAATTAGACTTAATTAATTTAATTCGAAACTAATGTGGATTAACTCTTTCGAATCTAGATAGATTCGAATGTAATTAGATTCCAATTTATTTGGTATTAAATTCGATTAAGTATCTTAATTCAATTAGTTTCGAAATTATGGCAGATTCGAACAATTCCTTAGATTCGAAGATATGACAGATTCGAAGGACTCCTTAGACTCGAAGACCCTTAGAATCGAAGGCACAACAGAATCGAAATACAGCAGAATCGAAGCACAGACTCGAAACAGTAACAAACTCGAAACAAACTCGAAACAATATAGACTCGAGATCCAATTCGAATGTAGTAACAGATTCGAAACACCACAGACTCGAAACTGACAGAAATTGACTCGAAAGGAGCGTATTTTGGTTAGACTCGAAAATAAAGTAAAACCCTAATTACCCCTATAGATTCGAGCGCCGCAAACTCGAAAAATGGCTAACACTTTGATTTTTTGACGTTTTACAGATTAAATCACTATTTTTCAAAGGAAAAATAATGATTTCGACCAAAAACGTGAAAAACCACAAAGTGTTTCCCGAATATGAATTTGCTAAGCTCAAAAACACGTTTTTGAGAGAAAAACCGTCCAACTAGCGTCAAGAAACCTAGAATGTATCTGATGAACACGAAGAACACCACGAACACTCCGTAGTCTCTGATACCACTTGTAAGGTCTACCAATGCAAGATCTATCTAGACGCGGATCCGTTAACGAGTGCGGAATCCTCGTTGACGGTCAGACGGACAACTTTCAACCAACGGAAACACGGAGACTATTAGACGCTGAACGAACGACACACGAACGATCCTACGTACTAATTCTCTCCGAAACGGGACTCACCTAGCTGATAAACTCGAGATCGCCTATTGCTTAATTCCTCACGAATTCTGCCAAAAGTCTGCTAATCATTCGAGTCTATCCCTAATTATAGACCCTGATTCGAGTCTGTTGTGGGCCAACCTCGAATCTGGCCTAAGGCCCATTCGAATCTGTCCATCTGACAGATTCGAATCTAACCTATATTCGAATCTATGGACTCATTCGAATCTATCTCAGATTCGAATGTATCCCCTTAAGAAATTCGAATCTAGCCTTTTACACTTAAACACTTAAGTGATGAAACTTATAATATTACCTTATGATTGATTTTACCTTTGAGTTTTATGTTTGAACTTCTTGTAATACATTACATCAAGTTCAAACATACAAACACTAATAAACATCAATCATATATAATATATATATACCAAACATATGCAAAATCACAATGTAAGACAACTTAGACTGCTATCGTCACACGGGATGTACCAACATGAACAGGTTACAAGACAATGGCTTGTAAGACAGTGTGAAGAAGTGAACAGGTTGAAGATTGGACCATCAGAGCAGGCTGGACGAATAAACTGTTTTTGTTCAGCCTGTTGTATGCTTAAGCTGTTCAAGTTTTTCAGACAAATGACTAAGTACAGAACATGTATAACTTGTTCTGCCTAAGCTGTTCAGAGAAACTTGAGCAGTGTGAAACACACAAATTCTTAGACCTTTGAGAAACACTTAGTCACTCTTGTTTAACATGCCCAGCGTGCTGACAAGGTAATTAAACCTTGTTTCATCCAGAGGTTTGGTGAAAATGTCTGCAAGCTGTTCATTTGTGGAAATAAAACTTACCTCCACATTACCTTTCTGAATGTGATCTCTGATGAAGTGATGTCTGACTTCAATATGCTTTGTTCTTGAATGAAATACTGGATTGCTGGAGATGGCTATGGCACTTGTGTTATCACACAGAATAGGAGTTTTCCTATACACAAGGCCATAATCTTCAAGCTGATGCTGCATCCACAGAATCTGCCCACAGCAGCTTCCAGCAGCAATATACTCAGCTTCAGCAGTAGAAGTGGACACTGAGTTCCGCTTCTTGCTACTCCAACTGATCAACTTTCCACCAAGAAGTTGACACCCACCTGTTGTGCTTTTCCTATCTAACCTGCAGCCTGCAAAATCAGAATCTGAATAACCTGTTAGCTCAAGGCTTGAGTCTTTGGGATACCAAAGAACCAAACCTGGTGTACCCTTTAGGTACCTGAAGATTCTTTTGACAGCAGCTAGATGAGATTCCTTTGGATCA
>JAANYP010000010.1:31169-59658 GCA_020465985.1 Centrapalus pauciflorus
AATGGGTACTCTCAGAAGGTAATAAGTGGACTAACACACTGTTCATAAGAAGGTGAAGTCTGATATTATGCTTGTTCAAAATTTAATCTCGATGTGGATGACGAATAGTTTGGTCGACAAGGAGCAATTCTGCAAGAATGTTTTCAGTACGCAATGAAATTCTAAATATGAAATGAGTAGGATG
Organism: Centrapalus pauciflorus; assembly: GCA_020465985.1. Lineage (NCBI taxonomy): Eukaryota > Viridiplantae > Streptophyta > Magnoliopsida > Asterales > Asteraceae > Centrapalus > Centrapalus pauciflorus. The sequence goes on from JAANYP010000010.1 coordinate 31,354, forward strand.
GAGAACTACTGTTGTTCTTTTTAGGAGTGCAGGTGTAAACAACCTCAACTGGAATTTTTATAAATCAAAAGAAAGTACACGTTAAAGATCTATTTTGAAAAGTTCAATTTGATACAAAGTTCTCCTATTAAAACCCATCGCGCACCAATGTAAAATTATGATGCTATTAAGCTTAAGTGGCAAAGCTGTTACGTAAAACAGCTTACTTGAGGCATATGGGGAGCATCTCGCTGTTACCTTGTACTGCGTAGCAGACCATGATATTATTTTTGCCACATGCTATGTGGCTGATTTCCAAGCTGATTAGAAATCATGATAACAATGAATCATAATGCAAAGTCTGAAGCAATAATAAATGCAATATGAAAAGATAATCAAATAGCTATCATGATCCACTGGGCAACACCCATCCATGGTGTGCACAGGTCTCATTCCAGCTGATAAAGTGAATGTCAATAATCTATCAGCAACAATATATCTCAACCGGATCTATGCATGTTCAATTTGAATATCTATAACTCACTGATCTGGGTCTTGGTCAAACAGATATATGAATCTGCCACCTGAGTTATCTCAGGATTTTATCTCAATTTATTCTCTGTCAAATCAAATCCGACCCGCTTTATAAATCTTTAAATCCTTGTTCAGAATTTCACTGAACCTGTCCAAAATTTATCATATCAAATCATATTAATATCATCGTCTTTTATCTTTAAATTCTTTATTTTATCTGATTCTGATAACTTGTTCGTTCATAACTCATTCTTTGTTTTATTAATATTCTCGAAAGGTCGGAACACATACACACACACATATATATATGTATATATATATATATATATATATATATATATATATATATATATATATATATTAAATTCAATAAGTGGAGTGATTCAGAATGTTTTTTTTTTTTTTTTTTTTTTTTTAATTGAAATCATGTGATTATATTCAAAGGTGTTTCTATTTAATTTATATATGCTATATTCGAATTATGTAGTAAAAATTAGATTCAATATTTAAAGTCAAACCTTTACATTAAACTCGAAGATAGCTATTCGAATTCCCAATAAGCAAATTCGAATACCCATTCGGAAATCTATGGTCTTAGACTCGAAACCCACACCATCGAATCTATTAGATTCGAAAATATGTACCCCCATTCGAATATATGGCTTAGACCGAACACACCATTCGAATCTATTAGCATTCGAAATTATGATTTTCGAATTTAATGATAGATTCGAATATATTTCGAGTTTAATTCCATTTCGAGTCTGTTCTATGTATTTTCGAATCTGATCTTAACATTCTCGAATCTGATCATATTTACAACTCTAAAACATGAATTTCTAAGGCATAAATCACAATTATGATCAATATTAAGCCTATGTTCGATTATATTATACTTATTCTAGTTAATTTCCATAAAAATAGCTTTAGATTTCATTAAACTAGCAAACTCGAAAATACCGAAATATATACAAAACGTAAAAATATAAATTCTTACCTCAAATTCGTATGAAATCACGCAGAAGATAGTATATTCGTGTAGTATTCTCCGAGATCTTCCTAACGGTATATATATCTTGATAATCGGACGGTCGGTTTGGAAGAAATTTTAGAGAGAAGGTAGAGAGAGAGTAGAGAGAGAAAGTTAGAGAGAGAGAGAGTTAGAGAGAGAGTAATCTGAATTTTTGAATATTATTTACGTTTATATACTTCATCTAATTATATTTGCTAGCTAACCCACTTTCATTGTTGTATATTATATCTCTTTTATTTAATTCTCTTTAATAATTTATTAATTCATAAATATAAATATTTATATAATTTAATTAAATATTTCATTACTTAATTAAATTATAATTCAAATAATGTAACATTATTACATTATCGGCTCAAAATATTACTGAATTTACGATTAGATCAAAAGTTAGGTTGTTACAGAATGGGCTCCACCACGCACAAACTTCGTCCCCGAAGTTAGCTATGTTCGAACAGACTTGGATAAGTAGCTTTCATAACATCTCTCGATTCCCAAGACTGATGCGAACCTTTGTGGTGTTTCCACTGGACGAGCACCATCTGTATCTCTTTATTCCGAAGCTTTTTGGTTTTCGAGTCCAGAATACGTTCTGGCTCTTCAACCACGCGAAGCTTCTCATCAATCTGCAGGTTAACATGTGGTATCTGAACTTCCCTTTCGTCAGCTAAACTCTTTCTCAGATGACTGACATGGAATACAGGATGTATTCCAGCTAAGTCAGCCGGTAGTTCAAGACGATAAGATTGATTTCCAATCTTTTCCACAATCTTGAACGGACCAATAAATCTCGGAGCTAGCTTGTTTCTTTTAATGAATCGCACCACATTCTTCATTGGGGATACTTTCAGCATCACCCAATCGTTAACTGCAAAACTGATTGATCTATGCCGATTGTCATAATATGATTTCTGCCTGCTTTGAGCTTCAAGAATATTCCTTCTAACGAGTTGAATCTTTTCGTGAGTCAACTGTAGAAGGGCAGGACCCGCTATTGGCGATTCGCCTGTTTCGCGCCAACAGGTAGGAGTTCTGCACTTTCTTCCGTACAAAGCTTCAAAAGGAGCCATCTTGATCGTTGAATGATAACTGTTATTATATGAGAATTCGACCAACGGCAAGTGGTCATCCCAGTTACCACCCAGATCAAGAACGCAAGCACGAAGCATATCTTCAAGAGTAAGGATAGTACGCTCACTCTGACCATCTGCACTTGGATGATAAGCAGTACTCATAGAAATCCGAGTACCCATCCCATCTTGTAGTGCTTGCCAGAATCTGGATGTGAAACGACTATCACGATCTGATACAATAGACTTTGGCACACCGTGACGAGAAATAATTTCTGTGATGTACAACTGTGCCAGTCTATCCAGAGAATAAGTTTCTTTTATTGGAATAAAATGTGCTGATTTCGTTAAACGATCAACGACTACCCAGATAGAGTCGTGTTGTCTTTTGGTCTTTGGCAGCTTCGTAATGAAGTCCATTGTTATATGCTCCCACTTCCATTCAGGAACTGGCAGTGGTTGCATATCCCCGAAGGGTTTCTGGTGTTCTGCCTTAACCATCTGACATACTTTGCAGCTTTCAACACATTTTCCAATGTCCTTCTTCATGCCTGGCCACCAGTAATCGGCTTTCAGATCAAAATACATCTTTGAACTGCCAGGATGAATAGATGACTTGGACTGATGAGCTTCGGACAGAAGAGTGCTACCAATAGAACCATATTTAGGAACCCAGATTCGGTTTCCCTTGAGACAGTGAAGTCTCAAATGGTTCAGAGTTAGAAATTGTAGTTGCCCTTTTAGATTTTCAGAATCTATGTTCTCTTCTTTCAGCGCTTCAGTTTGAGCAACTCGAATATCTTCAATAAGATCAGAAGAGAATATAACTGGAGTTAGGGCATAACAGCACTTTTCTGGATATACTTTTCTACTCAACGCATCCGCGACAACATTTGCTTTGCCGGGATGATATAAGATCTCGCAGTCATAATCCTTGATAAGCTCCAAGGATCGACGCTGTTTCATGTTCAGATCTTTTTGAGTGAAAAGATATTTGAGACTCTTATGATCGGTGTAGAGCTGACACCGAGTCCCATATAGATAGTGACGCCAGATTTTCAAAGCAAAGGTAACGGCAGCCAACTCAAGGTCATGAGTTGGTGCACTTTTCTCGTAGTCTTTTAATTGCCTTGAAGCATAGGCAATTACTTTTCCCCTTTGCATCAGAACACATCCTAAGCCAGTACCAGAGGCATCGCTATAGACAACGAAGTCATCATTACCTTCTGGCAAAGCTAGGATTGGCGCTTGAATCAACTTTTGCTTCAAAATATCGAATGCCTCTTGCTGTTTATCAGTCCAAACGAAAGGAGTATTCTTTCGTGTTAACATTGTGAGCGGCACAGCAATCTTTGAGAAGTCCTTTATGAATCGCCGATAATAACCGGCCAATCCAAGGAAACTTCTTATCTCTGAGGCATTGCGAGGTGTTTGCCACTTCTGAACAGACTCGACTTTTGAAGGATCAACGGAAATTCCTTCGCCAGAAACAACATGGCCAAGGAACTGGATCTATAAGAATCAAGATAGAAATTCAAATTCTGAGATGAATCATAGAATAGTTAAGGAAACAGCTCAAGACTTATATAATAGAAATTATACCTGTCTGAGCCAGAATTTGCACTTAGAAAACTTTGCATAGAGTCTTTCTTTTCTTAATAACTCTAGCAACTGCCGCAGATGAATAGAATGATCAGCCTCCGTTTTGGAGTAAATCAGAATATCGTCTATGAATACGATAACTGATTTATCCAACATTGGTCTGCACACGCGATTCATGAGGTCCATGAACGCCGCTGGTGCATTTGTCAAGCCAAACGGCATCACGAGAAATTCGTAATGACCGTATCTTGTACGGAAAGCTGTCTTTGGAACATCTTCTTCCCTGACTTTTAACTGATGATACCCAGATCGGAGATCTATTTTCGAAAAGTAACTGGCTCCTAGTAACTGATCAAACAGATCGTCGATTCTGGGCAGAGGATACTTATTCTTTATTGTAACCTTGTTCAACTCGCGGTAGTCGATGCACATTCGAAAAGTTCCGTCTTTCTTCTTAACGAATAAGACAGGTGCACCCCATGGAGATGAACTCGGTCGTATAAAACCCTTCTCTAACAGCTCTTGCAACTGCTTTGACATTTCTTGCATTTCGGCAGGTGCAAGTCTGTAGGGAGCTTTGGCAATAGGAGCCGCACCAGGAACCAAGTCAATACTGAACTCGACTTGTCGTTCCGGTGGCACTCCTGAAATATCGTCGGGAAATACGTCTGGGAACTCACAGACGATAGGAATATCAGATAATGATTTCTTTTGGGCTTCAGAGATAGATTCAGATGAGACATAGCATACGTAGGATTCATGACCTTTAGATAAGTACTTATGCGCTTTTTCAACAGATATGAAGCAGTGATCACCTTTTCGCTTCTCGCCCTTGATCTCAAGTACTCGGCCGTCTGAAGACTTGATTCTAATGATTCGCCGGTTGCAGATAATTGTAGCCTCGTTGTTCATTAGCCAATCCATGCCGATGATGACGTCAAACTCTTTCAAGGGAATCGGGATAAGGTCCAGGTTGAACACGATATTATCAACAAGCAGAGTACAATTACGGTAAACAGAATCAGCCATAACATAACTGTTACTGGCTGTCTCAATGTCAAGTACTACGGGAAGCTTTGATGGGGACTTATATAATCTTTGAGCAAAAGATGTCGATATGAAAGAACGACTAGCGCCAGAATCAAATAGCACACGAGCAGGTATCGTATTTAACAGAAACGTACCGGTGACTACGTCAGGTGTTTCTCTCGCCTCTTCAGCCGTTATTTGGAACGCACGTGTCCTTGCAGTTGGTGTTGCAGCAGAACTTTTAACTGTCGACCCTCCAGCTGATGACTGTGGTTGATAACGTGGCCCGCTACGACACTGATACATAAAGTGCCCCCTTTTTCCACATTTTGCACATCCACGTCCCTGCTGTGGACATTCTTCACTACTATGACCAATCATGTTGCACGCGAAGCAAGTAACGTCATCCGGATTACATAGTCCCATGTGAGACTTTCTGCATCTCTTGCAGAATCGTGGCTCGTTTGTCAGTGAGTAGGCTTGCGCTTTCGGTTGTGAACTATGCTGATAGGATTGCTGAGACTGAGATTTATTTGGCTTAAAGAATCTGCCAAATCGCTGTTTCTTTGGAGGAGACGGATTCATCGGGTTAGTAGACGGAGCGTATAGCTGATCGCCATACTCTAAGTACCCTCGCTCAATCTGTCTCGCTGTTTCTACCATTTCCAGATAGCTCTTATATTTAATTGCACTCATGGGATGTCGATATCTGGGATTGAGTCCTACTCGGAACCTATTCATCTTTCTCTCCTCGGTAGCAACTTGGTATGAGGAATAACCGCATAATCGCGAAAACTCGTGCTCATATTCGTCGACTGTCTTCGTTCCCTGAGTCAATTGCATCAACTGTACCTCCATCTTATCTCGTTGGTCAATCGGGCAGTACTTTGCATTGAACATTTCAAGAAACTGCTCCCATTCTAAAGTCTGAATCACCTCCTCACCATAGATACTTCGCTGGGTTTTCCACCAGGCACGTGCAGCTCCAACAAACAACGCAGACGCGTAGCTCACTTTCTTAGAATCTAAACAGTCAGAGATTCTAAAAATTTCTTCCGTATGACTGATCCAATCCATCGCCTGAATCGGATCTACAGTACCCTCGAAGTTCAGAGCACCGCTCGCTTTAAAATCTTTAAATTTGCAGCCTTTTGGCTGAGCTATTTGGGTTTCTGGATTTGAATTATCAGAATCAGATTCTTCATTCTGAACTTGCTTATCTTTTCGCTTATTTTTCTTATCATTACGTCTTTTAGCTTCGGCCTCATCTCTGGCCTGAAACTGTTCTTGCATAATCTTATTCTGTTGTTCTGAGTGTTGTGCTAGTAATTGTTGCATCATCTCAAACATTTGTTGTGGGGTCATGTTGCTTGGTATGTCACCTGATCCTGATCCTGACATCTTAGCTGAAAATTAAAATCAATTAACTATCAGTTTATAGACTTAGATCTATGTACCCTTTTTCCCATCCTAATAGTCTGTACATCCTATCTCAGTTCAAACCACCTAAATGATTGATACATATGTATTGCTTCAGTTTGAGATCAAGTATACTCACGTAATACTTGATTCACTCAAACTATGGGCTTTGATACCATCCTGTGAAGACCACCCCTTACGGGGCAGTTCTCACCAGTCTAGGTCCCAATTCATGCAATACGATATCAACCATACTAAGATAGAGTAATTATAATGCGGAAAATTAAATTACAGTACAAATTATTAGGATTTAAGTTTAATACAGATTACCAAATTTTAAATTAAACTTATAAAGGGCACAAGTCTAATCTAATTCATGTCATCATATTATCAAATTAAATCTACCCAGATCACTATAACATCATCATCCAATTAGTACCAAAATGAGTTCGCTGAGTAGAGGTCTATGATACTTCTGTCTTGATCGTGTAAGACCTAAGAACTAGGTCCGGCAGGTGACTTTCCTTTGCTTTTTCCTGTAAAATTATAATGCAACATCTGTAAGCAAAGCTTAGTGAGTTTATAGATTTTCAATATTAACATGCGTGTCAAGCGGAGTCATAAATCTAAGCGTGATATGTCTTGGCTGCCGCTACAGCCCTCATGATTGAGATATAAAATCATAGAATCGGATGATGTTCAAGCCACACTCACGCTTAAATCGTGGGGATCAGCCACATACTGGGCTAGCTACCAGTAAGTCAATATGGCGGAACATCGGAGGTCATTACCAAGTTCATAAGAACTGGTGAAATAGCCGGGTCTAGAACAATAGACCATAATGGCTAGTCAAGCTGAATCAATTCTATCAAATGTCTGATCAATGATATAAGCATAGGTCTTAGAAATCATGATAACAATGAATCATAATGCAAAGTCTGAAGCAATAATAAATGCAATATGAAAAGATAATCAAATAGCTATCATGATCCACTGGGCAACACCCATCCATGGTGTGCACAGGTCTCATTCCAGCTGATAAAGTGAATGTCAATAATCTATCAGCAACAATATATCTCAACCGGATCTATGCATGTTCAATTTGAATATCTATAACTCACAGTGTTGGGTCTTTATCAAACAGATATAAAATCTGCCACCTGAGTTATCTCAGGATTTTATCTCAATCTATTCTCTGTCAAATCAAATCTTTGTCCCGCTTTATAAATCTTTAAATCTTTGTTCAGAATTTCACTGAACCTGTCCAGAATTATCATATCATATCATGTCAATATCATATCATTATCATCATCTCTTTAGTTGTTAAAATCTTTATTTTATCTGATTCTGATAACTTGTTCGTTCATAACTCATTCTTTGTTTTATTAATATTCTCGAAAGGTCGGAACACATACACACACACACACACACACACATATATATATATATATATATATATATATATATATATATATATATATATTAAATTCAATAAGTGGAGTGATTCAGAATGTTTTTAATTGAAATCATGTGATTATATTCAAAGGTGTTTCTATTTAATTTATATATGCTATATTCGAATTATGTAGTAAAAATTAGATTCAATATTTAAAGTCAAACCTTTACATTAAACTCGAAGATAGCTAGATTCGAATTCCAATAAGCAAATTCGAATACCCATTCGAATCTATTGGTCTTAGACTCGAACCACACCATTCGAATCTATTAGATTCGAAATATGTACCCCATTCGAATCTATTGGCTTAGACTCGAACATCACCATTCGAATCTATTAGATTCGAAATATGATTTTCGAATTTAATGATTAGATTTGAATATATTTCGAATCTAATTCCATTTCGAGTCTGTTCTAAGCATTTTCGAATCTGATCTTAACATTCTCGAATCTGATCATATTTACAACTCTAAAACATGAATTTCTAAGGCATAAATCATAAATATGATCAATATTAAGCCTATGCTTGATTATATTATACTTATTCTGGTTAATTTCCATAAAAATAGCTTTAGATTTCATTAAACTAGCAAACTCGAAAATACCGAAATATATACAAAACGTAAAAATATAAATTCTTACCTCAAATTCGTATGAAATCACGCAGGAATTAGTATATTCGCGTAGTATTCTCCGAGATCTTCCTAACGGTATATATATCTTGATAATCGGACGGTCGGTTTAGGAGAAATTTTAGAGAGAAGGTAGAGAGAGAGTAGAGAGAAAGTTAGAGAGAGAGAGTTAGAGAGAGAGAGCAAAATCTGAGTTTTTGAATATAATTCTCGTTTATATACTTCATCTAATTATATTTGCTAGCTAACCCACTTTCATTGTTGTATATTATATCTCTTTTATTTAATTCTCTTTAATAATTTATTAATTCATAAATATAAATATTTATATAATTTAATTAAATATTTCATTACTTAATTAAATTATAATTCAAATAATGTAACATTATTACATTATCGGCTCAAAATATTACTGAATTTACGATTAGATCAAAAGTTAGGTTGTTACAATTTCCAAGGCATTTCTCTTTTGTTGCCTTGACTGTTCATCATTCAGTAAGGATCCATACAGATTGACCAGATCCATACTTCTGATAGTACCTGAGTTCCTTAGGATTGTTGAAAAATAGTTCCACTCTTCAGGTAAAATGTCCAGAAATTTATTCACCAGGGTAAGACTGTCCTTGGTGATCCCAACAGCTTTGAGATCTTTCACTAGAGCAGTAAACCTGGTGTAGGTTTCAGTGAGAGTCTCCTTTGGTTTAGCAAAGAAGAGTTCATACTGTCTAACAAGATTGTTGATCCTGTTGTCCAGTGTGATTGTGGGTCCATCATAGACGGTACACAAAGTATCCAACATCTCCTTTGCTGTCTTCATTTTCTCAACCTGCTTGAACACATCATCAGGGAGAGAAATGACCAGGTTGTTTCTGGCCTTTGCATCCAGAGCCACCAATCTCTTGTCTTCATCAGACCATTGAGCTTTAGCTTTCTCAAAGGTCCTGATTTCAGGAGCAGCTCCTTCAACCGCTGGAGTTATGGTAGTAACAGAGGTTGGCACATAGGGACCCTCCATCACTATCTCTGGCAGTTGTACATCCAGATTCTCTAAATAGAGCATCATTCTGCACTTCCAACCAGAGAAGTTTTGATGATTAAATTTGGGAGGTTTGCCCATAGAGCCATTGTCATAGTAAGAAGAATTTGCAGCACTGTTGTCCATGGAAACTTGGGAGAATGAGAGATCTAGAGTGACACACACTCTAAACTGCTCTGATACCAGTTGTAGGTCCCGAGAGGTTCCCAAAGTATATAGTTATAAGCTGTAGAGGGGGGGTGAATACAGCAATTTAAAAACTACACACTATTTTCTCAATGTTTGTATGTATTATCAACAATTTGTTAATTACAAACAAGCTTGAATGCGGAATAGTTCAAGCTGAGATGACAGATACAACAGTATGCTTACTAGTCTAAGACAGACTCAAACTAGTATACAATGAATACACTCACTAAGAAGCACTCACTGTGTTTACAAGACTCAGAGAGACAGCTTATGTAGGACAGCTTAGACACAAAGAAACTGTATTACACAAGCAGGCTTGCATGCATGAAAACACACTTGCTCGTTCACTCTTGGGTTTCAGCACTTAGCTTTCTTCACACTTCTTTCTGACCTTAGAAGCTTCCTTTTATACTCACTTAGAGGATCTAAGAGAAACATCTTCATTGGACGGAATGAAAAGGAAAAGTCTTGTTGAAAAGACAACATAACCTTTTCTGCACTTTTCTGAAAAGCAGACTTGTCTTCACATGTGCAGAACTTTTGTCTTTTTACTTTGTCTACTGTTGCATTGCCTTTAACTAATTTAGGAATGTCAACTTTGCGTCTTTCTTCCTTGTAAAGGCCTATTTTATATAAGAAAAGGTCTGTCACCCTTTTTCAAATAACCTTTTGTCTTCATGTTACAGAACAGCGTGGGCAGGCTGAGCAGTTCTGTTTTCCACTTTGTCTTCGACTTTGTAAACTGATCTTGTAGTCAAAAACAATACATGATGACTTGGAAACAAATTCCATAAAGTGTTTAGCCTGTTCACAAAAGAACAGGTTCTGTTCACAAAGAACAGAACACTTTAAAAATGCCCAAGCTGCTCAACAGTGTAGAGCAGCGTAGACAGTTTATGTCCAGCCTGTTCAGCAGACAGAGCAGCTTGGACAAACTGTCTTAGTTGCAACACATGCAACATATAGAACAGCTTTAGACTGATATTGCAAATCATTTTCAGGTTTCAATAAGGCATATAACAGGCCTTAAATTCAACCTTCAAATGCATCAACAGGTTTGATTATAAAATCTCCCCCTCAGATGTAGAACAGGTTTGACTGAGGCCTTTTTGTGCCTAACATGTTCATATTGTGTTTTATGTTGAATGAATTGCATGAAATATTGAATTAACAATTGGTATCAGAGCCAAATATGGCTGAAATTGAGTGCTTTTTGATTCTGAAAATAAATTTCACGAGCATTGTTCCATTCATATTTTTTTTCAAAATCTGAAAATCAAGTGAGGTTTTTGATTCACTAGAAGATTTGAAGTGAGAATTGGATTGAAGGTTTGAGATTTAAAAATGATTTGAATGATATAAATATCAGAAAACAACACCAAACACACTGAATTTATTTTGAGATTTACGGATTTTTTAGAAAACTTTGTGTTCTTCAAGTTTTTGTCAAAATTAGGGTGTTTAATCTGATTTTGGATAAAATTATTTTTCAAAAAGTGTTTGTGTGTGAATACTGAACCTTCGAATTCAATTTGGGATCAATTGGTGCATTTTTTGTTGAAAATTGTGTTTTTAAACTTGATTTTCATCAGTTGCTATTCAAACTCGGGCAAATTCATAGTTTTGACCGAGTTTCAAAAGTGTATCATTCGAGTTTGATAAGCTTTAATCGAGTTTTAAGCTTTCATTGATCGAGTTTTATAAAGAAGGAATTGAGTTGGTCAAGTGCTTTAATCGTGTTGATCAAAGAGTTATTCGAGAAAGATTATGTTCCATTCGAGTTGATCATAGGGTTATTTCGAGTTGAATCAAGTTCATTCGAGTTTAATTCACTGTGCATTCGAGTTGGACCATTCTTCATCCGAGTTTCATTGTTCATCATCCGAGTTTCTTATAGAGTAATTCGAGTTGGATTACAAGTTCATTCGAGTTTTATTCAATTCAAATTCGAGTCGAATAAAGCTTATTCGAGTTTCATTCTCTTTCAATCGAGTTTGATAATGTTTTAGTCGCGTTTCACACTTAACCATCCGAGTTTAATTCTTTATCATTCGAGTTTCATTACTCTTCATTCGAGTTGAGTCCTTATTCATTCGAGTATCATCATACTTTTGACTGTTGACCTTAGCTGATTAAATTGGCCATAACTTTTGACTGAAAAATTGTTAGAATGCCTACCATACGTCAAATCGAAGCTTAAATCGAGATCTACAATTTCTAGAAATTTTCGAGGCCCAATTCAACTCCAGAAAAAAATTACGGGCAATTTTCTGCAGAAAAGCTGAAATTTCAACGTCAAAAAGTTATTTCAGAGCTTATTTTTTACAAGTTATCATTTACTGATATAGTTTTCAAAGTTTTATCAGATTTCACTCAGTTTTTCCATAAAAGATCTTGGAAGATTCAAATTCAAGCAATTCAAAATGGCATATGAACATTTTTCAAAGTCTGAGCCGATTATAAAACTTAATGATTCTGAAAAGATTCGTAAGAACAATTACGACATTCTTGTTCAATTAAATACTGATACAACTCTTGTTTTACGTGATGTATCAATACTGAAAGAAGAAATTTAGAGCTTGAATGTCAAACAAAATTCTGAGAGTACTGCTCTTAATTTGAAAATATCTAAATTAAATAAAGAACTTGATGAGTTGAAACGAGAGAATCTTCATACTACAACTCATATGAAATATCTTTTGCCTGAAAGATCTGAACTATATAAGAAAGTTAAAGATCTTGAAGAAACACTTTCCAAAATAAATCAGACTGATCAAAATTATATCTTAAAACAAATCTGAAGAATTTTTTGCTCTTGAAAAAGAGTTGTCTTTAACTAAAGATTCAATTGAGAAGGAAAGACATGAGTTCTTACTGAAAGAGAAAGATTTTAAAGCTAAATCTAAATTGCTTGAAGATGAAAGAAAGATGTTTTTAATCAAAGAACAATCTTTTAAAACTGATTACTAATCATTTGATAATGACAGAATTTCTTATTTGGTCATTATCAAATGATTAGAAGATCAGATATTTCATCTCACCAAACAATTGAATGATTCTCCTTCTTCAAAAGAATTAGAGGTTAAAGATCCTTTAGTTTGTTCAAAATCTAAAGTTGATCACTCTGACTTATCCACAGAAAGTGAAAAGAATCTAACTGAATTCTTTAAGTTTGATTCATCTTCAGATCTCAAACTTAAGTATCTATTAAAGATACACAAAGACAAATAAAATTATTGAACAACTTCCGGTTAAGATTCACACCGGTGAATCTTCGAAGTCAAATTTTCCTAAAGTTTCTGAAAATACTGGTCATTCTTATCAGAAAACATTTTCACAGAAAAACACCAAGTATTATCAGAAACAGGCAAGAACTGGACATCTTTTCAAAAAGAAGAGTTCGCAAAATTCTGATCAGTCAAGTTCAAGTTTCTTTAGAAATTCAAATATTCAATTTTCTAATGCTCAAAGAAATTTGTTTTCTGCTTTTGAGAGAGAAGCTAAAACCCGTTCTTTCAGTTCAAAATGGTTTTTAGTCAATCTAGACTAAAACCCGTTCTTCAGTTCAATCATATGGCTTCCAGATCATTACAGACTAAAACCCGGACTTCAAAGAAATGGCATCTACTTATTCTCAAATAGAATCCATGCAAGTGGTTTTCAGTTACTTCAGACTGAAAACAGTGCTTTATTGCAAAAAGATTTCTGTACACGTCAGTGAAGAACCCATTTTCAAATACAATGGCTTCCAGTAAAAACTGACTAGAATGCAAATGGTTTCTATGAGTAGAACCCGTGCTACAAAGCAGAGGCTTCTATTCACAACAGAATAGAACCCAGACTTCACTTTAAATGGCTTTTAGTCAAATCAGACTAGAACCCGGTCTTCAACGGAAATGATTACTGTACACATCAGTGCAGAACCCGTTTTTCACTCATATGGCTCCTGCTCATTTCAGCTCAGGACCCGAGCCTTAATGAAATGGTTTTTGTACTTCTCAGTACAGAACCTGAGCTAAAGGCTTTCAGCTACATCAGACTGAAACCCAAGTTTCCACTACAAAGGCTTCTAGTCACTTCAGATTAGAACCCGATTCTGAAAGACAAACCTTTCTGAAATTCCAGCCCTGAATTCAACTCTAAAGCTAAATTGACAAAGGTTATTTTTGTAATTTTTGGCTCCTGATTTATTTTCAATGAGTTGACTAACTTTGTGTGCTTATTTCCAGGGGGAGTTTCAGACGAACTTTGACGATTTTTCAAAAACTATGTGTATTTTCACGAACAAATCTTATGCACACATAAAAACATTTTTTTAGCTGAAAAGCAAAATATTTTCATAATCTTCTGATTCTCTGAATCTCTCATTGAGATTAATTGATCTAATCTCTTTGATTTTCATAATCTCATTTCTTCTGAGATTTTCTTCATTTGTCTCCCATGTATTCTGAATTCTTCCAATCAATTCCATATTCTCCCATGTGCTAATTCTTTCATGAAAATCTGATTCTTTTCATATCATATATCAGATTTTCCATTTCATTCTGATATCTCCCAACTCATCATTCCCCAAATTCATTCTGGATTTTATCTCCTAATTTTTAATCATTGTTTGTATGATATCCCATGAGCTGAAATGCTTAAGATTATTTCTGCTGACTCCGATTATGCACCTAACTGTGAGATAGGCATAATATCGCTTCTATGGTCTAACCAAAACCGGAAGACCTACCCAAGAAGCTAACCAACTGTAGTTTGTGCGGGTGAGGGTTCTTTAGGTCTATTAGTTGAGAAGTGTCAGTTATCACGGGATACTGACAGGGTCGAGCAGAGGAAAGATATAAATGAGAGGGATATATTGAAAGGAGATGGCGGTGCATCAGATCATGCTTTCTCTATATAGTTGACTGATTTTAGTTCTGAAAAAATGAGCCGGAGGGAGCTTAGTTGAAAAATGCTGAAAGCTGAGAGTTGAGAAAGGATTTGAAGAAAAGAAAATCCTACCTACACTGTGTCTGCTAGGTAAACCACATAATCTATCAAGCCCTAGGCGACTTGATATTGAAAAAGACGTCATGGACCCAGTGACGCTTGCACTTAACCCAACCAACTACTCAGTTTTTCTCTCAAAAGATTTCTGTTTCAATAATCTTGGAGATATTGCACATTTCTATCGATATATCATTTGGGTATTATTGATATTGAAACAAGGAAGACATTTGCCCCAGTCTCCGACTTCAGTTGATGCACATTGTGTCTAGAGCTGATTAAATACACTTTTAAGACACATCGAGTCTAACAGTCTGCGTGACTATAAACTGCTAGCCCAAAGTGACTAAGCCGGAACAAATAAGAGTGATTCTTTCATGATAAAGGATTTCATGATGACTATTTGGAAATCCTACTGGTGTTAACATCGCGCCAACGCTGAAAGTAGGTCACATAGATTTTGTATATTGTGCAAACAGGAATCCTATGTGGATCTGGACTCGTTATTTCACAAATCAATGTGTTTCATTTTCCTCAAGTTAAAAAGCTTTTTTTTATTTTGAAAGAGTATTCATTTGAGGGGGAGTGAGATATATTTGTTTAGATTAGGGGGAGTGGATATCAGTTTGAGGGGGAGAAAGTTAATTTGTAATATTTCTGAAATTGTAATTGTTCTTGTATTTCATCTACTGTAACTTCAATGCATAAATGTCTCTGAAGATTTTGCATGATGTTCATATTTCTTATGATCATCATGAGGGGGAGAAAAGCTAGAGTTCAGAGACAACGGTTGAGTAGATTGAAGTCAACTGAAGACAATTGCGAATTCAAATCAAAAGAATTGATCAAGGGAAAGATAGAGAAATACCATTCATGATCCAATGGGGAGTGTGCTTACAAGAAAAGAGAAATTCAGAAAAGAAGAGATGTGAAGATCAGAGAGAGCCGATGAAGAAGAAAATTTTATCAGAAGATTCAGAGATCAAAGAAAAGAAGAAGATTCAAGAAAAGAATCAACCTGAACAGAACTTTAATTGAAAATTGTTTTCATCTCTAAGGGAGAGATTGTTGGGTACAAATTATATAGAGTTGAATCAAGTTTATCAAATGTTCAGGGTTTGAAGATTCCGACTTTGAATTTTAATTGTAATAATTGTTTTCATCTCTAAGGGGAGATTGTTAGGAATAAATATTATAAAGAGATGTAAACAATTATATTGTTAATAAGTTCAGGGGCTGTATTGTAAATACTTAATAGTATAGGGGTTGTTTGTGTAAATACACAATACTTGTGTATTGTGTATAAATAGGAATGTAGGGTATTGTTCATGAGATACTGTGAATAGACGGATACACATATACGGTTGGATAGAGAGAAGAAGTATTGTTCAAGAAACCATGCATCCAATGTAATATTCTTCTCTTAATCATTCAACAGATTGTGTTTAATTGTTGTTGTTGTTCATATTGTGTTTTATGTTGAATGAATTGCATGAAATATTGAATTAACACGCTTTGAGACACTACTCAATGCGGAATTTACCGTAGTTCCCCCAAATACTAATAATGGTAAACCACCCCCAGATTCCACATTGAGCGAACCTTAAAAGAGCCTGCTTTCGAGGGTTTTGAGATTGTAGAGTGCTTTAAGAGGTTGGGGTGGGAAAAGGCACTATAGTGGGAACTGCTCTATATCCACACTAGTCTGATCCAGCAGTGGTTCGTCACTATGCGGAGAGCAGACGGATATGAGGAGCAAAATTTTGAGTTAACGGATATAGTGGAAAATAGGAGAGTGACAGTCTCTAGGAAGAAGCTGTGTGAGGAGTTTGCCATAGATAATGATATTCCACGGCCTAGAGAGTTTTGGTCGTCTCTAGATATTCAGGGGGTAGAGCATGTAAAATTAACGGGTAGGCTAAAAAATGGGTTTGAATGATAGCCACAGTTTTTGGGATGTCCAAAGAAGATGCACGAGCCTATATTAATTTTAATAGGGGAGACTTGTGCCCATTAGCCAAACTTTTGTGGAAGTTCGTTATTTTTAACTTGCTTCCCAGACATCAAGACACGACCAGTGTTAGACCCTAGGAGATCTTATTGGTACATGTCTATATGACAGGATACCCGACTATATCCCTAGGATACATTATAATAGAAAATCTGTGGGAGTGTAATGTTATGAGTCAAGGGACAAATTATCCGCACTGTAGAATGTTGACCGAGCTTTTTATTATAGAGAAGGCAGTGTCGGAGCAGTTACCGATAAAATACCTCAACTCTAATGAGATCTGGTTCACGTAGCTTACAATGCTAGGGTTAGTATTTAAGAGAACCCACCTAAGTTACCAAATTTGCTGCCCTAAAACCTCTAGATTAACCCTGGTCCCATTTGTTGCCCCTGAGTACCCGGAGGAGAGACAAAACAACAAAGGAAAAACTAGGATTGAAACTGAAAATGTTGACGAGAGGCCATGGAAAAAGTGTCAACTGTGGATTTATTGAGGATTCAAATCGATGTTCTGAAAGATGTCATGACTAGCCTGATCAACATGAACAAAGATTTGCTAAAGGACATCAAGATACTTCAAGCGGGAAAAATAAGACAGATCAGATGTTTGAAGTACACTTCGACTGGCTGACAAATCTACAATTGACGGTGGCCGAGCTAGAAGAAGTCGTCATACCTCCGAAAGGGTTTTAAGTTTTTATTTGCAATAAATATGTTTGGTTTGCGTGAGCGACATTAAATTTTATTTGGTTGTTTAATTTTTGATGTGAGGTGGTTTCTGATTGTAATAGTACTCTATTTTGTTTTCCGTTGTTTATTTTTATTTTAAGTATGGTGTGATAATTATAATTAAAGTTAAAGTTTGAATTTATTTGAGTTATTTGAATTTATTTTTAAGCAATGAATATGTACAGATATATCTCTCATCCTTAATTGATTCTAGTATTCGAATGTGACGAGGACGTCACAAAGGTCTAAATTGGGGAGGGTAGGTTCCAGTAATGTTTTAATTAATTAATTTAACCTTCACAAAAATTTTTAGACTACATTTTTCACCACAAACCAGAAGGATTTGTTGCCCCGCGTACCAAAAACAGTTAAATATAAAATTTTGAAGGGTTGGCGCGGGGGGGGGGGGGGGGGGGGGGGGGGCGCAGAGATACAACCCAGCCTACGCCCCGTTGAGCTTAAATGCAGATTTTCAGCTTCCTCTTTCATTTTCACAAACGCTAATCTCCCTTTACCCTACGGCTTGTGTGCGGCTACTTCATCTTTGGTCCATTTTTGTGCTAAAAATTGCAAATCCAAGCTCCAAAACACTCACACTACCATCTATAACAAATATCTAAGCTAAAAATCACCTCTTTGTGGGTATTTCCATCCATTTGGAAGATTTTTGGGTTAGAAAGTTGGAGAAACAAAAAGTTAGATTTCTACCGTCTTTAAGCTTTCAATCATTAAGGTTAGTGTTTTTATTGTTTAAATGCAAGTTATTTCATACTTTTTTTTAGCAAAATGAGAGTATGAAGCTTCATTGTCATCCATGGAGTTTTCATGGTGATTTTGACTTTTTATAGTCAAAGTACGTTAAACTGCATAAATTTAATGATAATCTTGAAATATGTATGTTGAGATATATGCTTAATTGCTAATTTAGTTAATTTGCCATGGTTAAGTTGGGTAATTAGCTAGAAAATGGATATTATGTGCTAAATGGATTTTTATTGATATATTGAATACATATTTGTGCTTAATATGATGGCAAGTTATAGACTATATATATATATATATATATATATATATATATATATATATATATATATATATATATATATATATATATATATATATATATATATATATATATATGAGATGTGCATAATTGAGCGTAAAAGTGTGTGGTGTGTGTGTGTGTGTGTGTGTTATATATATATATATATATATATATATATATATATATATATATATATATATATATAATCAGGTTCATCAGCGTACCTATGAGATTCCAGCGTACCCTAATGTGAATGATCATTCACACATATTTTTTTTGAATTGACATGTATAAGACAACATTATAAGACTTTTTTACAAAATGAGCAACATCATAAATTTTGTGAATGATACAAAAAATTATGTGAATGGTCATTCACACCATTCACATTTACATGAATGACCATTCACATGGATGGTGTCAGGATCTAAAACTAATTAACCAAGACTAACTGATTTGAATTTATCAGAGTATAAATCAATAATTTTGCTTTGAATCAAAGTTTAATTAAGAAGTTTGCAGAATAACACTTAATTATTTTAACAAAAGCTTTCAGAATAAATAGCAGATAAACACAATAAATAATCAAGACTGCTTGTATTGCTGATCTCAATGATTACAATCACCTCTAATCTGTTTGATTATACGAAGAACACAGACTGTTCTTAGGGTTTTACAACCTTAGAGGCTTATGAAAACTTAAACAAAAAGCAATTACAGACTCGAATATGCAGAAAACTCTTATACAATAGAAAGACCTATTCTATGTATTTATATTGCTTCTTGATATGTTTCCTTGAAGGACTACGACTTCTCTGATAGTAGATATGCTGGAATCTTCGTGTAGATATCTTTTCCTTGATATCAGCACTTTCTGTTTATGAAACTGTTGAGCAGCTTGAATCACTTGACAGCTTGAACAGAGCAGCTTGAGTTGATTTACTCTGGCAGCTTGAACTTTTACACTGGCAGCTCGAGATTCTTCAACTAACAGCATGAACTTTGCATTTACATATAAACTCTACTAACAGTTTGAGAAGTCAAACTAACAGCTTGAACCTACTTAAACTATTTCCCAACAATCTCCCCCTAACTTAAATTCTTTACACAAGACTTTAAGTTCTATACAAAAATGGAAATGAATAAGTAAACTGTTATTTACAAACCAAGGCTTTCAAAAACTTATAACTGTGCAAGTTTCTGATCTACAGCCTTCAAAAATTCTTTCTTCATCTCGTCTCTATCACAAGATACTCTAATGGATTTTATCTGAAGTAGCATATCTTTTGGTAAATCATAAAATTCGAGATTGAAGAATATACCAGGTCCATCTGAGAATTTGATTCTGTATGTCCTTGATTTAACAAACAGATCAACTTGCTTGATCTTCTTTCCCTTCTTCATAGCATCCTCTATTTCTTTCCTTGCAGATTCAGGGTCAACAATTGATTTTAGATCTTTAATGACTTGCTTCACTTGTGGTAGAGCAGATCTAACTTGTGTTACAGACCCAATATTATGCATCCTGATAAGCTCATCTCTGGTCAACTTCTGAACCATATGCCAAAATGTATCATACTCTTCCTCTGGTCCAGATTCCCTTCTCACCACAAACTTAAATCTTAAGTCAATATTATCCAGTGGCTTAGCATACCAGTAGTTAATCAGAGGCTTTGTAAAATCATGTTGATCCAGCAATTTCTCTATCTCCAGAGCCTTTTGTAGATGGTGCTCAAACAACACCTTTTTCACATGATCTAGCTTTGCTTGAGGTAATGGCTCAGATGCAGGAATGGAAGCAGCACCTTGATCAGAAGAAGCAGGGACACTTGCAGCAGTTTGAACATGGCTTGTATCAGTTTGAACTGCTTCTTGAGGTGCTTCTTGAGGTGTTTGTACTTCTTGGGAAACTTTTGCTTTCTTTCTTTTATCCATTTCTTTATCATGGATAGCCTGCAACCTTTCTGTGCTCATGGATTGAGCCATCTTCTTTGGAATGCCGGCTGCAAAGGCAAAGTTAATCAAAAATCTTCTGTGTTCAGCCTTAGAGTGCCCTGTTGGCACCTTTCTCTTTTTCTCTCCTTGTTTACCCACAAACCCCTTTAGGTAATCACCTAAGGTTTCATCATCATCCATTGGGGGCTGGGTTTGGGTTTGCTGATCTAATTCTTGATCCTGTTCCTCTGCTAACTTTTTGGCAATTTCAGCATCAAAGGCAATCTGGGCTTCTCTGGAAGAAAACTTGTGCTTTGGAGACTCAATTAAGATGCCCTTGCCCTTGTCTTTTGTAGCTTGGGAAGCTGTTCGGACTGTTAGCCTAGACGGTGGAACTGTTGAGGCTACTTGGACTGATGGTGTTGGAGCTGCTTGGACTGACGGTGTTGGAGCTGCTTGGACTGATTCAGGAACCTCCTGATTCTTCCCCTTTTTGGAAGCATTGGTTTGGTCAGGAGGACCTACAACCTTTGCCCCTTGGGTTTAAATCAAACGCTCTAATTGAATGATCTTATTGCCACAAAGGGTAAACCCCTTATGGAGATAATCCAATCTTTGATTTTGAGCCATTTCTGATTGCTTTAGGGCCATAATTTGTGCACCCTGTGCAGCAATGATGGACTTTTGGTATTCCAGCATAGCTACAATAGGTTTCATCTTGGGATACGTCAAAAGCATTAGTTGCAGACTAGCCTCAAGATCAGTAAACACCTGTGGTGCTTGTGATCTATCACTGGCATGAATACCAGAAGTAGAAACCTCTGGGCCCCTCTGTTCTTGGTTCTGGGGACTTCCAGCTTGTGTTTGCACACTTGCTGTTGCCATGGGCGTGGTCTTACTGATGTTGGCCCTGTCCTGTGCCTCTTGTGCAGAGACAACAGTAGTGCTAGCCACAGAACCCATATGAACAGTCTCTGAAGAGATGTTCACCTCCTGAGTGAGGATGGGAGTGTCCTCAATTTGTTCCCTTTGGATATTCTGTGCAGAAGTGTCCTCCTGCACAGGGATATATGGTTCTTGTCTGGGAGCTGAGGAGGAAGGAGCTCCTGGTCCCCTTTTCCTTTTATATAGAAATTTTAGTGGGGGTGATGGCTGTACAAAAGGATCAGAAGGAATTTGCGTATTATGAGGAGTGGGTTGGGGTCTTGGGGGTGAAGCAGTAATGATAGGTTGAGCCTGCTCAGGACCCTCTCCTCTGTTTCTTGGGATGATGTTCATCATTGCAGAAGGCAATGGAACATCTACACTCAAAAAATTGGCACTTTGTTTTAAAAGCCTCTTTATAGAAGATAGTGAGTGCCTATGGGAAATGTGTATCCTCTTATGTAAATGAGAAGTAGTGCAGGTGTGTGCAATGATTTCTGCCAAAAATCTTGGATACATTAAAAATTTCACATTCTTTAGGGAATGATGCCTTAACATCCCCTGAAAAATCATGTTTGAAAAATTGAACCGTTGGCCTGTTGAAAAGCACACTAAGGCAGTGGCAATGTTAGAAGAAAATTCTGACCAACCAGTTCTTTTGGGGCTCATACACTGCTGAATAATATGTACAAGATATTTCCATTTAGGAGAAAAATGGGCTTTCAAGAAAGTAAATGAATCAGCAGGACCCCTATAACCTATATTATGAAGACCAGTATGTAAAGCGTTAAGGGTTAGGTCTGTTATACCTGTGGCATCTTGAAGATGCAAATGGTGCCGAATGGATTCCTCAGTGATGGTGATGGGAGTGCCATCAATTTTGGATAGTATAGAGGGAATACCATTGATGGTTTGAATAGTGGCACGGTTCCAGAACTGTTCGATATGCGATATATATATGGTGGGATTTATATTGAGGGCATGGTGGATATGGGAGTGTCTTAGGAAATCCATCATATCATGGAATGGCTGAAGTTCAGAGTGTTTGAGAGAGTATGGAAGGCAATTGTGTTCTTTGACAAACTCCATTGAAGGTTGAACGGAGATTTTAGGGTTGCAAAGAAGATTGTGTGAATCGTCCAGAGAGAAAAAGAAAGGCCGTGGAAGAAAACTTTGTAACTGGTAGTTACAACTGAACGAAACTGGGACCTTTAAAGGTTTTGAAAAAGGTTGGGTCCCGCGCACACATATTTAAAAATTACCTAAATGCCCTGCACACTTTGACAGATCAAGTGAATAACTAACAGTCCGAGAAAATGAACTAGCAGCTTGAGAAAATACTCAAGCTGTTAGTTGAAAATTATGCATCTTTTTAATGAAACAGTGACTCCCCCTTAAATAACCATACGAAGTAAATAATAATGAAAACAAATTAATCCATGTTTACCATACAAATATTTGATACCAGGAAAGTGAATCTTCCTACATCAAAAGGTTTTGTAAATAGATCAGTTAACTAATCATCAGTATGTATTTTGGTAACTTGGATTAATTTCTTCTCATTACAATCCCTTATGAAATGAAATCTGATGTCTATATGCTTGGTTTTTGGGAATTTCACTCGGTTTTGCACAATGCTGATTGCACTTGAATTGTCAATGTAAATAGGAGTGGATAAGAAATTCATACCATAGTCTCTCAGCTGATTTTGAATCCACATTACCTGGGAGCAGCAGCTTGCAGCTGCTACATATTCTGCTTCAGTGGATGATGTGGACACACTTGTCTGCTTTTTGCATTGCCAAGAGACCAGTCTTGCTCCTAAGTATTGACATCCACCAGTTGTGGATTTTCTGTCAATGTTGCAACCACCATAGTCACTCTCAGAATAATCAGTTAGTTCAAGGGGAGAGTCTTTAGGATACCATAGGCCTAAGTGTGGTTGGCCTTTGAGATATCTAAAGATTCTCTTAACAGCAACCAAGTGAGAATCCTTTGGAGAGCATTGAAACCTAGCACACACACAGACAGCAAACATTATATCAGGTCTAGAAGATGTTAGATACATGAGTGATCCTATGAGACATCTGTATAAATGTATGTCCACATCTATGCCATCTTTGTCTGTATGGAGTTGCTTGTGAGGATCCATTGGAGTGCTTGCAACCTTTGTGTCTTGATACCCAAACTTTTCTAGTATGTCTTTCACACACTTTGATTGACTTATGAAAAGTCCAGTGGGCTTCTGCTTGACTTGTAATCCCAGAAAGAAAGTGAGTTCTCCCATTGAACTCATTTGAAACTTTTTGTGCATTAAAGCTTCAAACTCTTTGCACAGGCAGTCATTGGTTGAGCCAAAGATAATGTCATCAACATAGATTTGGACAAGCAGAATCTTAGCCTTGATAGACTTAGTGAAAAGTGTTTTGTCCAGAGTGCCTCTCTTGAACCCATTCTGTAGAAGGTAGGATGACAGAGTGTCATACCATGCTCTGGGGGCTTGATGGAGACCATAGAGAGCCTTGTCTAGCTTGTAGACCCTGTCTGGATACTTGTAGTCTTCAAAACCAGGAGGTTGACACACATAGACCTCTTCTTCAATTGTCCCATATAAAAAGGCAGACTTCACATCCATTTGATACACTTTAAAACCTTTGAAGCTTGCATAGGCCAAGAATAGTCTGATGGCTTCAATTCTTGCCACTGGGGCAAATACATCATCATAATCTATGCCTTCTTCTTGAGTGTACCCTTGTGCTACTAGCCTTGCTTTATTCTTGATGACTATCCCTCTCTCATCTTTCTTGTTCCTGAACACCCATCTTGTACCAATTGCTCTCTTACCTTTAGGAAGATCCACCAGAGTCCATACATTCTGAATCTTGCACTGTAGAAGCTCTTCTTGCATTGCCTAAATCCAGGATGAATCTTTTAATGCTTCTGATGCCTTTTTAGGTTCCAGTTGAGACATGAAACAGGCATGTTCAAAAGCAGCTAGACTGAATTCAGGAACTGCTTGTTCAGCAGCAGCAGTCTCATTGTGAACCATCTTCCTTGTTTGTACAGGAGTACTTGGATCACCCAGTATTTGATTGAGAGGATGATACTTGTGAACTCTGAGGGTAGGCTCTCTTTTTGTCTGAAAAGAGGATCCAAGATTTGTATCATCTCTATCAGGACCAGTGAATGGTTCAGTTTCAGTAACAGCTTGACTTGAATCTGGGACTGGTTCCCTTTGGGGTGGAGCTGTGCTCTTAGGACTTGGGAGTTGCACTTCAGTGTCTGGATTTGTATCATGTTGAGCATTCAGGACCCCTGGAGGATCACAAGACAGAAGTGGTATAGTGATGTATTCATCCCAATTTGTTGAATCTGTAGCAGTTTGAAACTTTGTGCCAACAGCTTGAGAATTTGTATTGGCAGCATGAGAATCTGTGTTGGCAGCTTCAATCTTGTATGCATCAGCTTCTGCAGTATACTCAACAAAGCTCAGATAATTTGTTAGTGAATCTAAGTCAAACAACCAATCAGGACCAGTGCCTTTGACATTTGCAGTATTTTCATTAAATTCAACATTGACACTTTCTTCAATGGTTTTAGATACACTATTGTATACTCTATAGGCTTTGCTTTGACTTGAGTAACCTACAAAGAATCCTTCTTCAGCCTTACTTTCAAACTTCCCTAAGTGAGTCTTAGTGTGAAGAATAGTACAGGGGCATCCAAAAGACTTGAAGAAAGCTATTAGGGGACTTCTGTTATGGAATAACTCATAGGGAGTTTTCCCTTGTGATTGGACAACCTGAACCCTATTCAGAACATAACAGGCTGTATTAACAGCTTCTGCCCAGAAAGTCATTGGCAGTTTTGAATCAGCTAGCATAGTTCTAGCAGCCTCAATTAATGTTCTGTTCTTTCTTTCAGCAACACCATTTTGCTGTGGTGTTCTTGGTGCACTATACTGTCTAGCAATGCCTTTGGACTCACAGAAACTGGATAGAATATGATTTTTAAATTCAGTTCCATTGTCTGATCTTATCACCTTAACTTTTGAGTTGGATTGATTTTCTATCTTAAGAATAAATGACTTAACTAGCTCAGCAGTTTCATCTTTAGTCCTAAGAAAGTAAACCCAGGTAAATCTGGTGAAATCATCAACAATAACTAAACAGTAAGCCCTTTTATTCAAACTCAAGACAGATGTTGGACCAAATAGATCCATATGAATTAGCTGAAGAGCAGATGAGATTGAATTTACTTCCTTGACCTTATGAGAAGTTTTGTGTTGCTTGCCTTTAAGACATGCTACACAATGATCATCACATATGAACTCCTTTTGTGGTAAGCCTCTTACCAGATTCTTTTTGACTAAAACATTCATGGACTTGAAGTTCATGTGACACATCCTTCTATGCCAAAGTGCAGATTCATTTGATGATGCTTTGGATATCAAACAGCTTAAAGTATTTGATTTAGATAAAAGATCTGTGTCCAGACAGTAAACATTGTCCTTTCTTGGTGTTCTTAGTAAAACAAGATTTTCAGGAATTTTGAAATCTTTTGAAAGGACAATGCACTCAGAATCTGTAAACAGAACAATGTTTTGTTTGTCACAGTTTTGAGAGACACTTAATAAATTGTACTTAAGCTATTCAACATACAAAACATCATGGAATTTCATGTTGCCTGCATTAACAGTACCTTTACCCTTTTGAGTTGCCTCCAAATGCAACAAAACCTCCATCAAAGCCTTTGAAATTTGACAAGCATTCAGAGTTGCCTGTCATGTGCCTAGAGCATCCACTATCCAAATGCCATCTTGTTTTATGAGGAGACCTGTGGTTGCCCTGCACAAATAGAAGCTTAGTCAGTAGTGGAGTAAACCCAAACCAAATTGGTTTTGGGTTGGCCTTGTGCATTGACATAACTAAACACTGTTTTTGACTTTTTATATTTTGTGAGATCTACTGATGGAGTTTTTGGAGAGTATTTAGTGATTATATGAGGTATCCAGGTATTTTGATCATCTTTTCTTCTAACAGTCTCAGATGATTCACTAGCAGTTCCAGATTGATGCTTAGCAGCCTGATCTGTAGTGTTAGTGCTAACAGCTTCAGATTTTGCACTAACAGCTTCAGAATTAGGCTTAGCAGTCTGATCTTTTGCATCAGCAGTTTGATCTGAGGAACTGTCCTTGACACACCATATTTGTTTAAAACTTGATTTAGGCTTTGCCAAAACTTGTTTTTGGTGTATGGACTGTTTTTTATTAACTTTTGAAAGCCTGTGATCAACTGATTTCTTTGGAACTGATGTGGAAGGTTTCACCTTTGAAGTTTTTCCTTGAATAGGACTTGACTTTTTATGAATCACAGTCTGTTTTGCAACAGTTGGTTTATAAAAACAGTCCTTGGCCAAGTGATTCTTCCTTCCACAGTGAAAACACCTTTTGACTATTTGAATTGGAGAACCAGATTTATTTGACAATATCTGGTTCTTGTTCCTCTGATTTCCCCTTACCTGCTGTTGTTTGGGAAACTTTTGAACACCATGCTTTTGACATGTGCAGATTGGAACATTTTTACCCCTTTTATTATTCTTTGAAGAAGATGCAGTGTTACAGTTAGAATATACAGAAACTTGTGGAGCAGCATTGCATACACTCATCTTCTCTTTTCCTTTCTTATTGGGGGCTTGGATCTCTATGGGTGCACTCATTGTTTTATGTGCCTTCTCAGCTGTTGTGCACTCACACTCTTTGTTTTGAATCTGATCTTCTTTAGATTCAGGGCTGGTATCAAGAATAGGATCTACAGTAGTCATAGACTCATCTAATGGTTCATTGACAAGTCTATCAGCAACTTCACTCATTGGATGAATGTACTTATTGTTGTATGGAGGTGGAGTAGCCCTGTATCCTATGCCTTCTTTGAGATTAACCTGAGATTTTACCCTATCTTTGAATTGGACTTCCATTAGGTGTTCTAGCTTTTGATTAGCTAATTTAAAGTTACCTAGATCTATATTTACAGATTCTAGTTTCTTATTAGCCTCCAACACCTTTTGTTCAGTCTCTTCTACCTTCTTATTCAGAGAGTCTATTTTCTTATTTAGCTCCTTTTTCTCCCACTCATGATATGTTCTATCATGTCCCATTTGAATCTCATTGTCCTTATAGTCATTGATCTGTTTTTCAAGATCTTCTATGGCTTGCATGTATTCATATCTCCTTTCTTCCATCTTAGCTAGAGTTTTGCACATGCTCTCATTATGATCTCTGTATTTTTTAACCATATTCTTGCATGATTGAGAGCAGAGTTTAGAATTTACCTCAGCTGGTAGTTCAGTGGAAGAGACCGTTGATGTTTCTGCCATCAGAGCTTGATTCTGAAACTCTTCCTCTGTCTGATCACTCCAATCAAACACATTGTCTTCTTGGGAGACAAGTGCTGTTGATGATGATGTCTGATTGGGCTGTGGTGTCCTTGATGACTGTTGTCCTTGAGATCTACATTCCCTGGCAAAGTGACCAAGCTTATGACACTTGTAGCACTCAACTTTTGTCTTATCAAAGGCTGGTTTGCCTTCTGTTTTAGCTTGAAAGTTGGTCCTTCCAATTCTTTAAGAAACCTTTTGGCCCTCATGGTCAGCATTGCATGTTTCCATTTTAAATCCATCTCTTCAAGATCATCT
>JAANYP010000011.1:0-21859 GCA_020465985.1 Centrapalus pauciflorus
GGTAAAGGTGGCAACAGAAGATAATAATGCAGATTTATTTACCAAAGCGTTTGATAAGTCACGGTTTGAGTATTTAATTCAACTTAATGGAATGCGCAACCCAGAGTAATTTGACCTTAGTAGTATTTTATTTCCTTTTATTCTAGTTATATTTCTTTTTTACAGTAGTCTGCTAATTTAGGTAAGTTTCTAATTTAGGAAAGTTTCTATTTTTAGTAAGTTTCTATTTTTAGTAAGTTAGTAGGTTAACTTAGTTTACTGCTTTTTGTTATGAAAAACAAAAGAAAAAAGAGAGAAAATTACAAAAATACAAAAAAAAGAGAATATCAGAAAAGGAGTTAAGTCTTAGATACATAGGTTCAAAGTGACGAAAATTAGCACCGTCGTTACAGACTCTAAGTATTTAGTCTTTCACACATAATGCAACTAAATCCTAAGTGTTATACTTTACTTAGTTTGATGTGTTGGTAGGCATAATACATATAGGGAATCTCAAGGCTAATAAAATATTCTAGAAAAAGTCAACCGTGTCACTAACTTAGATGTACGACCAATCGGTCTTAATTTTTATGTACAAGACATGCAAACATTGAGTCTAAATGAGGTATGCGAACTTTCTGGGGATGTATGGCAACATCAAATACATCTGAAAATGGAAAGAATAGAAATATCCTGTAAAACTGAGAGTCGAAAACATGCAACTCTGTTGTACGTAAGTACAGACCTGTTGTCTCTGTTTAGATTCGGGTTAGCAGACATGTCGCTTTGTTGTACGTCAGTACAGACCTGTCACCGCTATCTGCTAACTTTAAAAATAAACCTTAAGTCGAACTAAGACACTTTGTTGTATGAGAATACAGACCTGTGTCCGATGTTTTTGTCTTTTAAAGAAAGTTTGCAAATACCAACAAGTTAGAATTTTTGTCTGTGTGCCTTGATCATAAAAGTATGTCTATGTCTGAGTCACGTAAGATAATTTCCTGATAAATAAAAAGGCCAAGGGATATTCCGAAATGTAGAATGTTTAAAAGGGACAAAATACCAACAATCGGCTAAATAGGTATGTCACGACAAACAATCAAAGGAATTCAAAAAATTCCTAAGTGTGAAAGTTTAAGTACTGAAAGTTAGTATCGGACATCGCTATCTGATTGAATCTTTCTTAGACTATACTCATCAAAAATATGTTGTTAAGTATTTAGCTTAGATTGTAAATTTTTTCTTAAGTCTAGATTAAATTTTTGGTCAAAATTTTAGTTTACTTTATTTTATTTTACTTTATTTTTACCTTAGTTTATTTTATTTTATTTTAGTTTAATTTTTACTTAGGTAAAAGGTCAAAAGTTACTGAGGGTGCATTCAAAGTTGGATAAAATAAACATTGCGTGAAATATTTGTGCTTAGGGTAAAAGAATTGGCATAGTTTATCTTGTTACACAATACCGTAGAAAAAGGTTGAAAAAGGTTGAAGTTATTTCAAAATTTTCGAAATTTTTTTCTAAGTGTTGGAGGTTTCGAATCTAAGACAGACTCGAATAAGGAGTACTTCGAATCTGTCAATAGATTCGAATCTATGCTTAGACTCGAAGGTAGGTGGTATAAATAGGTTAACAGTGAAGTCATTTATTTCTTACTGTTTTCGATTCTACTTCCTCGAATCTATTCAGGCGATTTCGAATCTATTTTCTCGAGTCTACCGTATCTCTACTAAACGACATTTTGTCGAGTTTCAAGCTAGTGTGTTCGATTCTACTACTGTATCTAGGTATAATCAACTTGATTGTACAAGTTTCAAGTAGTTTTATACACAATTTCAGGACAAATCGTCGATTTTTGAAGTTTTATGAGTCAAAATAGGGTTTTTGCTAAATTACCAAGTTTGGACTAATAAAAGATCAAATTAAAAGCATAAATCAATGATTAGGACCTAGTTGAACTAATGTATGTGATTTACCAAGTTCAAAATGGTTAAAATCTTGGTTTTTTGTTGAAACATTGGCCGACGGGAGTTCGAGTCTGTTCATGGACTTTCGAATCTGTTCATGGGTTTCTCGAATCTATCATTAGATTCGAGATGACCATGATATTCGAATCTGTCCATTAGACTCGAATACGGACTCTTCGAATCTGTCCATTACATTCGAATATGGACACTTCGAATCTGTTACTTTCGAATCTGTACTTTATTTAATTTGTTTAATTTAAATTTTATTAAACTTGTGGAAATTTAATTGTGTTAGATTTTGTATTTAATAAAGTACAAAATAAAACAAATTTGAATTTAAACAAGTTTATTGATTTTTAATGAGTCTAACAGTTTTATTTATTGTGCAGATATGGCAGTTCGTGCTTTTGTTCCGAAACATAATATGGTTCTAAATCCAGACAATAATATCCCTGAGGCGCAGGGATATCGACAAGTTTTGGATTTCCTAGCAGAATCTAGGATTAGCTTTGCTCTATTCCATAACATTCCAATTGTTATTTCATATGTGAGGCAGTTTTACGACCATTTACAAGTTGATTGCACTGTCACCCCGACAGTTTTAAGAACGAGAATCGCTGGACAGCCATTAGTCTTCTCGGCAGATATGTTGCGCTGAGTGCTACAGTTGGGTTCACAGGAACAAGAAGACGGGCCTATAGACTTTCCATTGAGTATTAGGCAAGCCGCGTTTCTGAGAATGGGCTATAGTCTGGACGTTACAAAATCATCTTATATGAAAAGTGGGTTGATAGGGCAGTGGCGATTTTTGGTCCACGTGTTCATGGTTTGTTTTGCGCCTAAGAAGGCTGGGTTTGATTACATTGTATCCAAGATTCAATCTGGGGTGATTGCCATGGTGTACAATAAGAAGTTCAGCTTCTCACAGTTGTTTTTCTCGGAATTCATTCATCAAATTACTGCCCCTAAGAGAGAAAGATTCCTTCTGTATCCTAGGTTTGTAATGATGTTGATAAGGCACTTCTTGCCTGATTTGCCACAATCAGATGATGCATTGAGCGTGAATATTATGGATAAGCGCATCTACTCTGACTACTCCTCACATCGAGGAAGGTTAGCGGTTCCGGTGGCGCGTCCACTATTTGGTGCAATTCTGGATAGGGAATTTCAAGCCCCGAGTAATGCCAACTGGGCAGGGGTAGTTGATGTCCAACAGCAGCAACAGCAACAGCAACCACAACGCCAACAACAGCCGCGTGCTAGGCCGCGTGATCCACGACGCCAACAGCAACAAACTGCTAGTCAAATTCAGGCATCCAGGCCTTCAACCAGTGAACAACCACAGGCACAAGAAGCAGGGACTTCAGGTGCAGTCCCCAAATCTGAGCAGATTGCTCAGACCTTGGAGGAAATATGGTCTTCTAGTCCTAATGCAAATGAAGATGTGGCAGCAGCATTAGTGGGTGAGCTGCTTAGTCCGCCTGGAGATGCAGATGATATATTTAGTGATGTTGACGAATACGAACCGGAAAGGGCAGATGACGCATTAATATCTTCAGAATCCGAATCAGATTCAGAGGATGTTCCTGCAGCTGCAGTTCCTGAAGTTCAAATTGGAACTTATGGTTCGCGATTGATTGTCAATGAAGGTGGTTCGAGGAGGCGAGAGGCCAGGGAATTGGAGGAGTCAGATTTTGAAGAAGATGAGACTGCTCAGTTGGTGACAAGGCAACGGGCCAAACATCACAGGTTTATGCAGGGGACTTCATCAGAGTCCGATGCACAACCTCCGCCTCAAACCCAGACCCAACCCCAAGTTACAGCTCCACCATCACCGCCACCTCAGCAACATGAACCCTACATTCCCCACCCATTCAATCCTGCTCCCATTCAGTCCATCCCTTCTACATCAGAAGCCTATACCGACAATCAACGAATCATGCAACTCAAGAGCCGTGTCGACTTTCAGAACGTTCAAATCATAACTCTCACAAAAGCAGTCGGTGAACTCCAAGAGCATAACTCTAATCTTGATAAGGAGAATGCAGAACTGAGAAAGATTGTTGAAAGTGTTAGAGACGAAAACACGGAGATTAAATCATTTGTTGCTGATCAATCGTCTGAAATCTGAGCAATGCGGTCCCTCCTAGAGCAACTTATGAAAAATCTACAATCTCAGGGGGAGACGAGTTGTAAAGATCAGGAAGTACAACGAGAAGATGATGATAATGAAGGCGATGATCCCGGTGCGAACAAAGAGATTGAGTCTGTAGATTTTTCTGCAGCTCAAGTTACACAAGTTCAGGGGGAGCCTAGTACAGAAGGAGAAGTAGGAGGAGCAGGAGGAGAAGCAGGTTCTTCAAGGACTTTAGATAGCGACATGATAGATGCGCTGAAAGATATTGAAGAAGAGCTAATGGAATTTGATTTTGAAGATGATATTGAAGAATTAGAAGAAGGTGAATTCATTCCAGATGACGTCGTTGACTGGAAATCGGATGATGAAGTGCTAGATGATGAAGACGATCATGTTTATGAAGTAATAATCAATTCACAACCAGTCACTGAACTGTATGAGAGCCAAAATCATAATGTGATTGATATTGATTACATCAAGGTAGCCTCAGTTGAAGACAAAGAACTTGAAGAGGCTGAGAAAGAGCCATCTAGAGCTGATTTAATGAATCTTTGGTTCAAGAAGGAAGAAAAGAAAGATCAGCTGAAGATGAAGAAGAAGATGAGAAATCCAAGTGCTGGAAATTTTGCTGGAGGGATTATAAGCTGGTTCTTTGACAAAGAACTGCAGCTATTTATCTTAAAAAGAAGAGATGGCCTTCAATACTTGAGGCGAACACTGAGGGCGTTCAACTCACTGCCCAAGAATGAAGTAAAGGAGCTTGCTTGGAAAGAATTAATTAATATAGGTAATGACCAGTACGCTGAGGTTGTGGCAAGAATCATAAGGAAAGAAGGAAGATCTGGGAAATTCGAGCGACTCAAGCCAAGGACCGGAAAGAGGGTCGAGGATCAGTCGAGAATAGATCCTCATACAGGTAGGCCATGGGCCAGGATGGAATACAAACCTGTGAGGTGTCTAAAGAAAGTCCCAATGAAACCAATGCCACAGAACGTTTTGAGCAACATGAAGTGGTGGTACCTAGAGATTGACACTGCTGAAGCTATCATGGAAGATCAGGACGAGCAGGTCATTTTGAAGGTATATGATCCACTGCATTTGATAAACCTATCGAAGGACGACCTGAAGAAGCTTCATGATCAGCCTATTTTCTTTACTGAACCATGGAGATCTGAAGCCAGGAAGTTCCAAAAGGTAGTTAAAGTTTGTATAGATGCTGGATTATATGCAGGTAGTAGTATATATAGCTCTAGTACTTAAATTTGACTTGATGTAATGTAAATAATTAGAAGCTATCGTCAAGGGGGAGTCTGTTGGTACACCCTGTGTGACGATAGCAGTCTAATCGATCTGCATTATGGTTTAAGTAATATTCTGAGTATTAACAAGTATTTTGATATATATGTTTAATATGTGTTTGTCTGTTATTGATTGTGTGTTTGAACTTGATGTAACGTATTACAAGAAGTTCAAACATAAAGGTCAAAGATTAACTCAAGCATAAGTTAAAACATAAGTTTCATCACTTAAGTGTATAAGTGTATTGGCTAGATTCGAATAGGTAAAGGAAGACATTCGAATCTGTGATAGATTCGAATGTATCCTTAGATTCGAATGGGCTAGATTCGAGTCTGTCAGATGGATAGATTCGAATGGGCCTTAGGCCAGATTCGAGGTTGGCCCACAACAAACTCGAATCAGGGTCTATAATTAGGGGTAGACTCGAATGATTAGTAACCTTTGGCAGAATTCGTGAGGAATTAAGCAAGAGGCGATCTCGAGTTTATCAGCTAGGTGAGTGCCGTTTCGGAGAGAATTAGTACGTAGGATCGTTCGTGTGTCGTTCGTTCAGCGTCTAATAGTCTCCGTGTTTCCGTTGGTTGAGAGTTGTCCGTCTAACCGTCAACGAGGATTCCGCACTCGTTCACGGATCCGCGTCTAGATAGATCTTGCAGTCGTAGACCTTACACATCTGCTCGTCTGATGACCCGAAAATGATATCATCGACGTACACTTGTACTAAGATGAAATGTTCACCTTTCCTCTTTACAAACAACGTAATATCAATTCTCCCTCTTTCAAACCCGTTGTCTAAAATATGAGTAGATAGAGTCTCGTACCACGCCCTTTGTGCTTGATGTAGTCTATTTAAAGCCTTATCTAAATGATACACTCTATCTGGATACTTCGGATCTGTAAGCCCGGGCGGTTGTTCCACGTACACCAGTTCCTTCACTTTCCCATAAAGAAAAGCACTCTTTACGTCAAGTTGATAAACCTTAAAACCTTTGAAGGACGCAAAGGCTAGAAACAAACGGATTGCTTCAAGCCTTGCCACTGGCACAAATACCTCATTGTAATTGATTCCTTCCTCTTGGTTGAAACCCATTACCACAAGGCTTGCTTTGTTGCGAGTCACTATAACCCGATCATCTCTCTTGCACTTAAAAACCCCCTTGGTTCCTATTGCAATTTCTCCTCGAGGTAATGGAACTAACTCCCACACTTCAAGTTTCCTGAATTGTGACAGTTCTTCCTGCATTGCTTCAACCCAAGAATTATCTTTCAGTTCCATTTGCACATTCTTCGGCTCTACTTGCGAGATGAAACATGAATTAAGTAGGTATGAAAAGCCTCGGAGTCATTGATCATTGACAATAACACTGTGTTGTTATTCAAACTACTCCTAGTCCTCACACCAGCATTTGGATTTCCTATGATGCTCTCAATCGGATGATTCTTATTAATCCTCGATGTTTCTATATCGTCAACCCTAAGATTATCTCCTAAGTTGGATCCTATTTCACCTATCGGGGGAATGACTTCAGACTCTACATTTTCTTCTTCATGAACACTGTCTTCAGAGTTTGAACTTGTTGTCTGATTTTCGTTTGTAGGCAACTCAGAATCATTCTCTGCTGGAGATCTATCTTCAGTTGTTGTAGGCTCAGATGTTGATGGAAAGGTCGTCCTCGGAAAACTTTGAACCTCGTCATTCAGATTTAATGACGACAATCCTGTTCGATTGTAACTGCATTTCCATCCAAAGGAATGTTAAATGATTCAAACAGTTTGTCATAATCAAAAATCTATTCCGGACCAGTTTGGGGTTCATGTGTACAACTTGTAACATCAATGTTATACACAATCTCTACTGTACTATTTGATTTATTAAAAACTCGTTTGTTTGGTGAGTTCGACACATAACCTAGGAAATAACCTTCGTCAGCCTTTTCACCAAACTTAGGTTGATGTTTTGTTTTCATTAATGTACATGGTACCCCAAATGTTTCGAAGCCAGTTAAATTTGGTGGCCTTTTATTCAAAACTTCATAATAGGTTTTGTTCAGTGATTTGACAGTAAGGACCCTGTTTAAAACATGACACGCAGTATTCACTGCCTTCCTCCAAAACATGGTAGGAAGCTTCGAATCCGAGAGCATGGTCCTTGCTGCCTCAATCAAAGTCCAGTTTTTCCGTTTGGCCACCCCATTTTGTTGTGGCTCATATGGTGCACTAAATTGATGCACTATGCCATTTGATAGGCAATATACACCAATAACTGTGTTTTCAAATTCTGTTCCGTTATCACTCCTGATACGTTTTACCCGCGTCCCGTAGTAGTTTTCCACTTGGTCTAAGAACCCGATTAGCTTGGCAGCTGTCTCGTCCTTTGTACCTAAAAAGAAAACCCATGAAAATCGTCAGTAATCATCAGTAATAACTAAACAATACCAACTACCACCTATACTCCATATGCAACAAATCGAA
Source organism: Centrapalus pauciflorus (assembly GCA_020465985.1). Lineage (NCBI taxonomy): Eukaryota > Viridiplantae > Streptophyta > Magnoliopsida > Asterales > Asteraceae > Centrapalus > Centrapalus pauciflorus. The sequence goes on from JAANYP010000011.1 coordinate 7,854, forward strand.
CGTGGCAGCTATTGAGTTCTGAGTGTTGGACTTGTGTGCCTTCTGGTGTTGTTTTCCTTTCTTGCATGGTAGACACTTGTCTTCAAACTGAAAACTCTTCATTGGAACACCTTGCACCAATCCATTTTTCGTAATGTATTACATTTTTCTTAGGTGCAAGTGTGCCATGCGTCTATGCCATAAAACTGATTCCATCTCTGAAGCTTTAGAAAGTAGACATATTGGTCCCATCGAAGATTCCGGCTTGTTCATGTCTAGCATGTACATGTCATTTCCTTGGAGCCCTCATGAGTATCCACTATTCAGGTATTGTGAATCCTGGTTTCAGCACTAACGCCTCAGTATCAGTGAAAAGTACCGAGTTCTTCTTATCACAAATTTGAGATACACTAATGAGATTGTGGACCAGTTTATTAACGTGATAAACTTGATCCAGTTTGATAGTCGCATTAGTGACCACTCCAGTACCGGTGATATTTCCTCCTTTATTTCCAGCGAACGATACAAATCCCCTATTCCCTCCCTTGAAGTCTGCGAGTAGACTTCTTTCACCTGTCATGTGCCTTGAGCAACCACTGTCAACGAACCACTTGTTGTTTGGACCTGTAGTTATCTCCTGCACATGAAAGAAAAGAGGTTAGTTATCATGGGGAACCCAGTCCATGACTGACTTGGTAATACCATTCTCGTCCACATACTTGAACTCTTTCAAATACCCATCTCTCCTTTCAGGTGACTTGGGTTTTTGATTTAGAGCATGTTGTGGTGCAGAGTGATTTAAGTTCACTCTCGGCCTTTGTGTAGGCATTTGCTGTGGAGCTCTTGAATAGTTTCGATTATAAGGCATTTCCGATTGATATCCCTGAGCTCATCCTGGTGTTTGATGTCTTACAGGAGTGTGTGACCTAACCGGAGTGTAAGCTATTCTAGGTGTAGTACTCCTATAATTTTGTTGCTTTCCTGACCTACTTTGATTAGGGACTCGATTTGGTGAATTAGTCCTAATCACTTCGTTCGGTCGACCTGACACAGGCGTTTGTTTCACAGCACTTTTTGGTGTGGCTTGCACAGTTTTCTCGGTGCTATGAGAACCACTTGTGCTTGCAACACTTGTAGAAGGTTTATGTTGTTCCGGCTTTCCAGTTTTAGGTGTAGAGTCTACCTTCCTATGTGGACAACTAGAAGCAACATGTTCCTTTTCATGACATCTAAAACAAGACATTTTGTCAATCGACTTCTTATGTGTGCCCTTTGACTTAGGTGTCTCACTAGTGTGTTGGTCTTTCGTCTCAACTATAGTGACTGATTCCTCCTCTTGATCATTACAGTCGATTTTGGCTTCTCATACAGGCTTATCACTAGAAGATGGCACAAATTTGACCTTCTTAATCTTGACATTATTACAAGTCACCCTAGCTTCTTTATCCTTAACTGATTCAGACATAGGTTCAGCTGCTACCTCTGATTCACCTGGTTTTTCAGTTTTCTCCTGAGGCTGAGGCACATAGTTATCATTGAAAGGTGGAGGACTCTCATTATACCCTAAACATACAGGTTTCTTAGACTGACGCTGTGCATCTAAGATCTTCCCTATGTTGAGTGATGAGTTCCTAAACTTTTCCAGTTTACTATTCACCTCGGCTACCTTAACCTTAGATTTAGCTAACTCCACCTCTTTGATCTTAAGCTCTTTGGTCAATGCCTCAACATGTTCATACATTAGTTCTATACTAACACACTACTCACTCAGCTTGTCTTTCAGAACTATGACATCTTGTGCATCTGCCTTAAGCTTATTTTTAAGGTCTTCCTTTATGTCTAAGAGGCTAGCGTTGTCTGATTTTAAGGATTCATTTTAAGCAGTTATAATTTGATGTGATTCTAGCACTAAGTTTAATCTATCACTAGACGTAGAACACAAAGCACATAAATCATGGAATGTACAGAAGTTCAGAATTAACTTGACGTGATCTGATTCCATGTTGGCCATCTGTGCGGCGAACTCCAGAATCGTCTGATCTTCTGACTTTTCTACCAACATCGGACGGATATCATTCTGATTGATGTCCCTTGTTTCTTCCTCTGCTCCAGCACTTCCAGTCTCCGTTACTTCAGCGATAAAGGCTCTAGCGTTGGACTCTGGATGTGTACTCCAGTCATATGTTTTATCGAGCTGTCTGTCAGATGTTACATTGGTTAACAGACCAGCTATGTTTGCCTGACTACCCGGACTACCCGGCTGAAATCTCCCGTGAGATTGATTCTGGTACTGGTTCTGGTAGTTCTCGACATTAGGTCTTCGACACTCTCTAGCGAAATGTCCTAACCCTTGGCAGTTGTAACATTTAACTCTGGGTTTATCAAACCCAATCTTATTGTTACTGACATTGAGATTTCTGCCCATCCTCTTGATGAACCTTTTAACTCGCTGAGTTACCATGGCCAGCTGCCATTGCAGATCCATGTCCTCTAAATCATCAGGGTCCACCTGATCATAATCCTCATCCCATAGCGCAGGATTGTTGATTTTCCCTTAAACGCAATTGCCATAAGCGGCCACAAATGAAGCCAACAGATTAAGATGGTCTTCAGCTGATTTTGCGCTTATCGGCATCTTTGAATGCCCTTGAGATGGAGGTGCAGACTGAGTTTGCTTTTGTTCCGGTCTAGAGAACCCTATGAAAGCTCGGCTCACTGAGTCTTCTGCTTCAACCGGAGTCGATGTTTCACCCGAAAAGATAGCTGTAGCCGTCTTCAAGTCACTTGCCCCTGAAGGTTTGGACTTCCCAAAATACATATCCGGATCCTGTACCTGGTCATAATCTCGTTCCTTCTTCAGCAATTCAAAGTTATATGCCCTCAGCGTTCCTATGACATTTTCTAGAGTTAGAGTATAGAACTTGTCTTCATCATGTTTTATCAGCGCCACATACATCTCCCATTTGGCTGGTAAAGCATCTAGAATTTTGACAATCTTCTCTGACTCACTATACTCGACATCGTGGTTGTCTAACTCAGTTAACAAATGATAGAATCTGGTAATTGTCTCATCCAGCTTTTCGTTCTTCAAAGCTTTGAATATCGCGAACTGCTGCTTGAGCATTTCCATTCTATTTTTCCTTAACCTAGGATTTCCCTTACACCTTTTCTCCGGTGCATCCCACAATTCTTTTGTTGTGCGTTGATTGCGAAATGTGTGTAGGATCTCCTGATGTAAAGCCATTCTAATAATTGAGTATGCTCGATTCTCGACCTCATACAACTTCTTATCATCATCTTTCATCTTCTGATATGACAAGACACGTTGACGGCCTTCAACCTCGGTTGTAGGTGGAACGTATCCCTCGTCAATACATATCCACATCCTCATATCGTTGAATCTAGCGAAGTCGGCAAACCTATCCTTCCACCAATAATAATCCTCCAATTTCATCAACTTAGGTGGAGAATTTTCCTTTCCGAACTCGTGGTCCATCTCAATAAACCTTTGTAAACTTGTCATTGTTTCAAAAATTTTGAATTTAAAACTTAATTAATTTAATTGGAAATTAATTTAAATTAACGCTTTCGAACCTTAGCAAGTTCGTATTTAATTAATTTTAAACTTGTTTGGAATTAAATTCGAAATTAAGTTTGAACTTCAACCAAAATCGAAATAAGTACAAATTCGAAGGTATGACTAAACTCGAAATTCTAAATTCGAACTTAAGAAAGATTCGAATCTGAGCAAATTCGAAATAAAGTAAACTCGAATCAAACCCTAAAGAACTTCGAAAGGGGTGTATTTTTGTGACAAACTCAAAATTTGAGTAAACCATAATACCCCATTGATGTTCGAGTGACACAAGTTCGAAAAACAGCTAAAAGTTTGAATTTTTCAACTTTTCAGATTAAACCAAAGTTTTTAAGCTTAAAAACTTTGATTTCGATCAAAAAGATGAACTTTTCTGAACTTTTTCCCAATATCTTACTTGATAAACTCGAAATATATATCCAAAAACGTGATTTTGACCGACCAAAACGTCAAGAAACCACATATGTTTCTAGTGAACCCGAAGAACACCACAAACACCCTAATGGCTCTGATATCACTTGTAAGGTCTGCTCTCTACGGATCTATCTTGACACGACACCTTCCAACAAGTGCAGAATCCTCGTTAGTGGCTTAACGGAAAGACCACGCACACCGAAACACGGAGACTACCATGGTGATAGACGGACAACTAGAACGTCCCTACACGATGATTCTCTCCGAACGAAACTCTCCAAATGCTAGCAACTTCGAGATCACCCTTTTGATTAAACTCTCTGAAATCTGACATGACCCTGCTAAAGTCTAATAATTATTCGAATTAACCCTTAATTATACTGACAGGTTTGACTTTGTCTAGGACAAATTCGAACTTGGCCCAAGGCCTATTCGAACTTGTCCTCCTGGACAAATTCGAACCTTGCATATTCGAACTTGTCCTCCTCGAAAAATTCGAATCTTGACCTTTAACTAAACTCGAACCTTATCTTTCAAACTTATGTTTGAACTTATGTTTTATCTTATGTTTGACTTTATCTTTGAATTTTATGTTTGAACTTATTGTAACACATTACCCTAAGTTCAAACATACAAACAATCAATATCAAACACACATAATCAAACATATATCAAACACTTGTAAATATTCAATATCAAGTAAATTGACTTACACAAAATGCTATCTATACTTAGACTGCTATCGTCAAACAGGATGTACTAACAGATTTCTGTTCCCATGTTGATTTAATGGCTTCTGACCTGCGGAACACACATATTAATGATCAGTATCTTTTTCACGCGTTTCGATCTGAAAACCACATAAATTGGAGATAAAATGATACCAAAAACATGTATAATTTTGCACATATTAGCCTAGACAGGAACTTGAGGGCAGGATGAAAGTTCTCACTTATCAGCAGATGAAGGATGAGGATTAGAAGATCTATGAAGCTGAGAATCGAGCCTTATCTTCAATCAAGATGTCTCTGCCTCTAGAGATTCTACATACTTTCAAACACCACGGGACCTTGAAAGAACTTTGGGAGGCTTTGGAAAAAATATATGAGAAAAATCCACAAGTAAGGAAGGGGAGAACCGACTTGTTGAAGCAACTGTTAGCACATTCTATGTGACGATAGCAGTCTAAGTTTTGTTAGCATTTTGTGTAACTCAAGTAACTTGGTATTGAATATTGAATAGTGTTTGATATTGATTGATTGTATGTTTGAACTTAGTGTAATGTATTACAAGAAGTTCAAACATAAAGTTCAAAGATAAATTCAAACATAAGTAAAAACATTGGTTCAAATAGAAGTTTGACATGTGAAATTCGAATTTAGAGTAAATTCGAATTTATCATGAAGGTAAATTCGAAATTGTCATGAGGACAAATCCGAATGGGCCTTGGGCCTGATTCGAATTTGTCCTAGACAAACTCGAATCTGTCAGTATAATTAAGGATCAACTCGATTAAGTATTAGACTTTGCAGAACTTCAGAGAGTGATTAAGCAAAGGCGATCTCGAGTTTACTAGTATTCAGAGAGTTGTTTACGGAGAGAATCATCGTGTAGGTGTGTTCGTATAACACCATGGTAGTGTCAGGATCTAAAATATGAATTACCAAGACTAACTGATTTGAATTTATCAGAGTATAAATCAATAATCTTGCTTTGAATCAAAGTTTAATCAAGAAGTTTGTGGAATAACACTTAATTATTTTAACAAAAACTTTCAGAATCAATAATAAATAAACACACAGGAATTAATCAAGACTGTTTGTATTGCTGAATTCATCAATTACAATCACCTCTAATCTGTTTGATTAGACGAAGAACACAGACTGTTCTTAGGGTTTTACAACCTTAGAGGCTTAAGAAAACTTAATCAACAAAGCAATTACAGACTCAAAATATGCAGAAACTCCTACACAATAGAACGACCTATTCTCTGTATTTATATTGCTTCTTGATATGTTTCCTTGACGAACTATGACTTCTCTGATAGTAGATATGCTGGAATCTTCATGTAGATATCATTTCCTGAAAATCAGCACTTTCTGTTTCTGAAACTGTTGAGCCGCTTGAATCTCTTGACAGCATGAACTGAGCAGCTTGAGTTGTTTTGCTCTGGCAGCTTGAACTTTTACACTGGCAGCTCGAGTTTCTTCAACTAGCAGCATGAACTTTGTATTTACATGTAAAATCTACTAACAGTCTGAGAAGTCTAAACTAACAGCTTGAATGTACTTAAACTATTTCCCAACAATCTCCCCCTAACTTAAATTCTTTACAAGACTTTAAGTTCTATAAAAACATGGAAATAAATAAGTAAACTGTTATTTACAAACCAAGGCTTTCAAAAACTCACAACTGTGCAAGCTTATGATCTATAGCCTTCAAAAATTCTCTCTTCATCTCTTCTTTATCACAAGATATTCTAGCTGATTTGATTTTCAGCAGCATATCTTTTGAAAAATTGAAATACTCAAGATTGAAGAAAATACCAGACCCATCTGTGAATTTGATTCTGAATGTCTTTGATTTGACAAACAGATCAATCTGCTTGATCTTTTTCCCTTTCTTCTCAGCATCTTCTATCTCTTGTCTTGCAAACTCAGAATCAACCACTGTACTTAGATCTTTGATGAGTTGCTTGACTTGTGGAAGAGCAGACCTTACTTGTGTAACTGACCCTATATTGTACATCTTTATCAATTCATCTCTGGTCAGCTTCTGTACTATCTGCCAAAAAGTGTCATACTCTTCTTCAGGTCCGGACTCTCTTCTGATTACAAACTTTATTCTCAAGTCACGGTCATCCAGTGACTTAGCAAACCAGTAGTTAATTTGAGGCTTTGTAAAATCATGCTGATCAATCAGCTTCTCTATCTCCATAGCCTTTTGTAGTTGTTGCTCAAAGAGCACTCTCTTAACCGATGAAGGAATAGGGACAGCTGCTTGATCAGTGGGAGTAGGTGCACTGGCACCAGCTTCAGTTTGGACTGATTGGGTTGTTGGTTGGACTTCTTGGGATGGTTGAGCTTCTGGAGAGACTGTTGTTCTCTGTCTTTTGTCCATCTCCTTATCATGAATCTCCTGCAGCCTTTCAGTAGACATGGACTGAGCCATTTTCTTTGGAATACCTGCTGCAAAGGCAAAATTGATAAGAAATCTTCTATGCTCAGCCTTGGAGTGCCCTGTTGGCATCTTTCTTTTCCTTGCTCCTTGCTTGACCACAAACCCCTTTAAGTAATCACCTAAAGTCTCATCATCATCCATTGGGGTTTGGGCTTGCTGCTCTAATTCTTTGTCTTGTTCTTCTGCTATTTTTCTGGCAACTTCAGCATCAAAGGCAATTTGGGCTTCTTTTGAGGAAAATTTATGCTTTGGAGACTCAATGAGAATGCCCTTGCCCTTGTCTTTTGTAGCAGATGTTGTAGCTTGGACTGTGCTTGATGGAGCTTGAATTCCTTCTCTGATCACAACTCCAGTGGCTTTTGAAGGAACAACTTGAGTTTCTAGGCTAACAGCTTGAGAAGCTGTTGGGACTGCTAGCCTAGAAACTGGAACTGTTGGTGCTGCTTGGACTGTTGTTGTTGGAGCTGCTTGGACTGATGTGGGAACATCCTGATTCTCCCCCTTTTTGGAAGCATTGGTTTGGTCAGAAGAAACCACAACATGTGCCCCTTGGGTTTGAATCATCTGCTCTAACTTCATAATTTTATTTCCACAGAGTGTGAAGCCTCTGTGAAGATAATCCATTCGCTTATTTTGAGCAGCATCTGCCTGCTTGAGAGCAAAAATTTGAGCCCCCTGTGCAGCAATGATGGACATTTGATGGTCCAACATAGCTACAACAGGTTTGAGTCTGGGATCCGTTAAGAGCATTTGTTGCAGACTAGCCTCAAGATCAGAGAACACCTGAGGTGCTTGTGATCTATCACTGACATTAAGACCAGAGGTAGAAACTTCTGGGCCCCTCTTTTCTTGGTTCTGGGGACTTCCAGCTTGTGTTTGCACACTTGCTGTTGCCATGGGCGTGGTCTTGTCTATGTTGGCACTGTCCTGTGCCTCCTGTGCAGAGACATCAGTAGTGCCAGCCACAGAACCTATATGAACCATCTCTGAAGAGATGTTCACCTCCTGAGAGAGAATGGGAGTGTCCTCAACTGGTTCCCTTTGGATATTCTGTGCAGGAGTATCCTCCTGCACAGGGATATATGGCTCTTGCTGATGGGAGGAGGAGGAAGGAGCTCCTGGTCCCCTTTTTCTTTTGTATATGTTTCTGAGTGGGAGTGTTGGCTGTACAAAAGGATCAGAGGGAGTTTGTGTATCAGGAGGAGGGGGTTGGGGTCCTGGGGGTGTAGCAGTGATGATAGGCTGAGCCTGCTCAGGACCCTCTCCTCTGTGTTGTGGAATAATGTTCATCATTGCAGAAGGCAATGGAACATCAACACTCAAAAAGTTGGCACTATGTTTCAAAATTCTCTTAATAGAGGATAGTGAGTGCCTGTGGGAAACATGTATCCTTTTATGTGTATGAGAAGATGTGCAGGTGTGTGCAATGATTTCTGCTAAAAATCTAGGATACATCAAAAATTTCCCACTCTTTAGGGAATGATGCCTTAACATCCCCTGAAAAATCATGTTGGAAAAATTGAACCGTTGGCCTGTGGAAAAGCACACTAAGGCAGTGGCAATGTTAGATGAAAATTCAGACCAACCAGTTCTTTTGGGGCTTATGCACTGCTGAATGATATGTACAAGAAATTTCCATTTAGGGGAAAAATGGGCTTTTAAGAAAGTAAAAGAATCAGCAGGACCCCTATAACCGATATTAAAAAGACCTGTATGTAAAGCATCAAGGGTTAGGTCAGTTATACCTGTGGCATCTTGAAGATGCAAGTGATGTCGGATGGATTCCTCAGTGATATGGATATCAGTTCCATCAATCTTGGAAAGGAGGGTAGGCACTCCATTGATGGTTTGAACAGATGCATGGTTCCAAAACTGTTCTATATGGGAGATGTATATAGTAGGGTTTATGGATAGTGCATGATGGATATGGGAGTGCCTGAGGAAATCCATTATTGCATGGAACGGTTGGAGTTCAGCGTGTTTCAGAGTGTATGGGAGGCAGTTGTGTTCTTTTACGAACTCCATGGATGAACAAACGATGGTTTTAGGGTTTGAAAGAAGAATGTGTGATTCGTTCAGAGAGAAAGCAGAAGGCCGTGGAAGAAGAATATGTAACTGGTAGTTACAACTGAACGAAACTGGGACCTTTAAAGGTTTTGAAAGGTTGGGTCCCGCGCACACATTTTGAAGATTACCCAAATACCCTGCACACTTTGACAGATCAAGTGAAAATAACTAGCAGTCCGAGAAAATGAACTAGCAGCATGAGAAAATACTCATGCTGTTAGTGTAAAATTGTGCAACTTTTCAATGGAACAGTGTCTCCCCCTTAAATTAGCATACTGAGTCGATAATAATGAAAACCAATTAATCCATGTTTACCATACCAATATTTGATATTAGGAAAGTGAACCTTCCCACATCAAAAGGTTTTGTAAATAGATCAGCTAGCTGATCATCTGTATGTATTTTGGTAACTTGGATTAACTTCTTTTCATTACAATCTCTGATGAAGTGAAACCTGATTTCTATATGCTTGGTTTTTGGGAATTTCACTGGGTTTTGCACAATGCTAATTGCACTTGAATTGTCAATATAAATAGGAGTGGATAAGAAATTCATACCATAGTCTCTTAGTTGATTTTGAATCCACATTACCTGGGAGCAGCAGCTTGCAGCTGCTACGTATTCTGCTTCAGTGGATGATGTGGAGACAGTTGTTTGCTTTTTGCATTGCCAAGAGACCAGTCTTGCTCCTAAGTATTGACATCCACCAGTTGTGGATTTTCTGTCAATGTTGCATCCACCATAGTCACTGTCAGAATAAGCAGTTAGTTCAAAAGGAGAGTCTTTAGGATACCATAGACCTAAATGTGGTTGGCCTTTAAGATATCTAAAGATTCTCTTAACAGCAACCAAGTGAGAATCCTTTGGAGAGCATTGAAACCTAGCACACACACAGACAGCAAACATAATATCAGGTCTTGAAGATGTTAGATACATGAGAGATCCTATAAGGGATCTGTATAGATGAATATCCACATCTATGCCATCTTTGTCTGTATGGAGCTGTTTATGAGGATCCATTGGAGTGCTTGCAACCTTTGTGTCTTGATAGCCAAACTTTTCCAATATGTCTTTGACATACTTTGATTGACTTATGAATAGACCAGTAGGCTTCTGTTTAACCTGCAGCCCTAGAAAGAATGTGAGTTCCCCCATTGAACTCATTTGAAACTTTTTGTGCATTAGGGCCTCAAATTCTTTGCACAAACTATCATTAGTTGAGCCAAAGATGATGTCATCAACATAGATTTGGACAAGTAGAATCTCAGCTTTGATGGATTTAGTGAAGAGTGTTTTGTCCAGAGTGCCTCTCTTGAATCCATTCTGTAGAAGATATGATGACAGTGTGTCATACCATGCTCTGGGGGCTTGGTGAAGACCATAGAGAGCTTTGTCTAGCTTGTACACCCTGTCTGGATACTTGTAGTCTTCAAAACCAGGAGGTTGACACACATACACTTCCTCTTCAATTGTCCCATACAGGAAAGCAGACTTAACATCCATTTGATACACTTTAAATCCTTTGAAACTTGCATATGCTAGAAATAGTCTGATGGCTTCAATTCTTGCTACTGGAGCAAAGACATCATCATAATCTATTCCCTCTTCTTGAGTGTACCCTTGTGCTACTAGTCTTGCTTTGTTCTTGATGACTATCCCTCTCTCATCCTTCTTGTTTCTGAACACCCATCTTGTACCTATTGCTCTTTTTTCCTTTAGGAAGATCCACCAGAGTCCATACATTCTGAATTTTGAACTGTAAAAGCTCTTCTTGCATGGCTTCATTAGAGGATGAATCTTTTAGTGCTTCTGATGCCTTTTTGGGTTCTAGTTGAGACATAAAACAGGCATGTTCAAAAGCAGCTAGACTGAATTCAGAAATTGCTTGTTCAGCAGCAGCAGTCTCATTGTGAACCATTTTCCTTGTTTGAACAGGAGTGCTTGGATCACCCAGTATTTGATTGAGAGGGTGATACTTGTGAACTCTTAGTGTGGGCTCTCTCTCTGTTTGAAAAGAAGTTCCAAGGTTTGTATCATCTCCATTAGAACCAGTGAATGGTTCAGTTTCTGGAACAGCTTGAATTTCTAGGCTAACAGCTTGAGAAGCTGTTGGGACTGCTAGCCTAGAAACTGGGATTGTTTCCTTTTGTGTTGGAGCTGTACTGTCAGGACTTGGGAATGGCACTTCAGTGTCTGGATTTGCATTAAGTGGAGCATTCAGGACCCCTGGAGGATCACATGACAGAAGTGGTTGAGTGGTGAAATCATCCCAACTTGTTGAATCTGCAGCAGTCTGAAACTTTGTGCCAACAGCATGAGAAATTGTATTGGCAGCATGAGAATTCGTGTTAGCAGCTTCAACCGTGTATGCATCAGCTTCTGCAGTATACTCAACAAAGCTCAGAGAATTTGTTAGTGAATCTAAATGAAACAACCAATCAGGACCAGTGCCTTTGATATTAGCAGTATTTTCATTAAACTCAACATTGACACTTTCTTCAATTGTTTTAGACACACTGTTGTATACTCTATAGGCTTTGCTTTGAGTTGAGTATCCTACAAAGAATCCTTCTTCTGCCTTACTTTCAAACTTCCCTAAGTGAGTCTTAGTGTGAAGGATAGTACATGGGCATCCAAAGGGCTTGAAGAAAGCTATTAGGGGACTTCTGTTATGGAATAACTCATAGGGAGTTTTCCCTTGTGATTGAACTACTTGAACCCTATTTAGAACATAACAGGCTGTATTAACAGCTTCTGCCCAGAAAGTCATTGGCAGATTTGAATCAGCTAGCATTGTTCTAGCAGCCTCAATTAATGTTCTGTTCTTTCTTTCAGCTACACCATTTTGCTGTGGTGTTCTTGGTGCACTATATTGTCTAGCAATGCCTTTGGACTCACAAAAACTGTTTAGAATGTGATTTTTAAATTCAGTTCCATTGTCTGATCTTATCACCTTAACTTTGGAATTGGATTGGTTTTCTATCTTAAGGACAAAAGACTTAACTAGCTCAGCAGTTTCATCTTTGGACCTAAGAAAGTATACCCAAGTAAATCTGGTGAAATCATCAACAATGACTAAACAGTATGCCCTTTTATTCAAACTCAAAACAGATGTTGGACCAAATAGATCCATATGTAGCAACTGAAGAACAGATGAAATTGAATTTACTTCTTTGGTCTTATGAGAAGTTTTGTGTTGCTTACCTTTAAGACATGCTACACAATGATCATCACAAATGAACTCCTTTTGTGGTAATCCTCTTACCAGATTCTTTTTAACTAAAGCATTCATGGACTTGAAGTTCATGTGACACATCCTTCTATGCCAAAGAGCAGACTCATTTGATGATGCTCTAGATATTAAACAGCTTAAAGTATTTGACTTAGGTAAAAGATCTGTGTCCAGGCAGTAAACATTGTCCTTTCTTGGTGTTCTAAGTAAAACAAGATTTTCAGGAACTTTGAAATCCTTTGAAAGAACAATGCACTTAGAATCTGTGAACAGAACAATGTTTTGTTTGTCACAGATTTGAGAGACACTCAATAAATTGTACTTAAGCTGTTCAACATACAGAAAATGTCATGTTGCCTGAAACAGTACCTTTACCTGTAACCTTACCTCCCTTTGAGTTGCCTCCAAATGCAACAAAACCTCCATCAAAACCTTTGAAATTTGACAAGGATTCAGAATTGCCTGTCATGTGCCTAGAGTATCCACTGTCCAGATGCCATCTTGATCTATGAGGAGACCTGTGGTTGCCCTGCACAAATAACAGCTTAGTTAGTAGTGGAGTAAACCCAAACCAAATTGGTTTTGGGTTGGCCTTGTACATTGACATAACTAAAAACTGTCTTTGACTTCTTATATTTAGTGAGATCAACTGATGGAGTCTTTGGAGAGTATTTAGTGTTAATATGAGGTATCCAACTATTTTGATCATCTTTTCTTCTGACAGTCTCAGATAATTCACTAGCAGCTCCAGATTGATGCCCAGCAGCTTGAGCTGTGTTTGTAGTGCTAACAGTTTCAGTTTTTGCACTAACAGCATCAGATTTTGACTTAGCAGTCTGATCTTTTGCATTAGCAGTTTGAGCAACAGATTTGTCATTGACACACCACATTTGTTTAAAACTTGATTTAGGCTTTGCCAAAACTTGTTTTTGATTTGTGGACTGTTTTTTATTAACTTTTGAGAATCTGTGATCAACTGTTTTCTTTGGAGCTGCTGTGGAAGGTTTCACTTTTGAGTGCTTTGCCTGATTAGGATTTGATTTTGTGTGATGCACAGTCTGTTTTGCAACAACTGGTTTGTAAAAATAATCCTTGGCTAAGTGATTCTTCCTTCCACAGTGAAAGCATCTATTGACAGTTTGAATTGGAACACCAGACTTTTCTATCAATCTCTGGTTCTTGTTTCTCTGGTTTCCTCTTACCTGCTGTTGTTTAGGAAACTTTTGAACACAATGCTTTTGGCATGTGCAGATAGAAACAGTTTTACCTCTTTAAGTTCCTTTTGATGAAGATGCAGTGTTACAGTTAGAATGTACAGAAACTTGTGGAGTAGCATTGCATACACTCATCTTGTCTTTTCCTTTCTTACTGGGAGCTTGGACTTCTATGGGTGCACTCTTTGTGTCATAGTCTCTATTTTGACTCTTATCTTCTTTTAATTCAGGACTGTTATCAAGGATAGGATCTACAATAGTCATAGACTCATCTAGTGGTTCATTGACAAGTCTATCAGCAACTTCACTCATTGGATGAATGTAC